>JAHIAM010002551.1:0-66941 GCA_021605205.1 Aegilops longissima | reverse complement strand
TTCATTTTTTCTTCCCCTCTTCTCGGTAGACTACGAGACCGACGCCGCTGCCTGGGCTCGACCACGGAGTTGATTTACCTCTCTCTTGCCAGAGCAACCAGCAAGCCCCCCTGATCACGGATATCGCCTACTCTCCTCTATACTGCTTGCATTAGAGTAGTGTAGCATGTTCTTGCTTCTCGTTATTCCTATCCCGATGCATAGCCTGTGTTTGCTACTTACATTGATACCTTACATGCATTCCTACTTGCCTAGTATAGGATGCTAGTATTTCCATCTGTGGCCCTACAGCCTTGTCCGTCTGCATTGTGCTATACTATCGGGCCGAGATCACTTGGGAGGTGATCTCGGTATATACTATATACTTATACATGATACATGTGGTGACTAAAGACGGTCGGCTTGTGGAGCACCAGAGTGGATCTTTGTGGCGGAGCGACAGGCAGGTTGAGACTACCAGGTTAGAGGTGGGCTGGCCCGGTCGGCGTCATGGATACTTAACACGCTTAACGAGATCTTGGTATTTGATCCGAGTCCGCCATTTGGTCTATACGCACTAACCATCTACGGGAGTAGTTATGGGTATCCCGCGTCGTGGTATCGGTCCGGCCTTCGTGACGCCAAGAATCGAGTGGCGCTGCTGGATTGGAATGTAAGCCTGCTCTTGTATTAAGGGGCTAGTTCTCGCTGTCACAGACGCAACGCGTGTGTGTGCTATGGGCGATGGGCCTGCACTGCGGCGCTTAGGTTTAGACCGCGTGCTGGCCTCTCTGTTGTGCCTAGGTGGGGCTGCGACGTGTTGATCTTCAGCGGCGGGCATGACCCAGAAAGTGTGTCCGCCAAATGGGATCAAGCGTGTCGGGTTATGTGGTGCACCCTGCAGGAAGTTAATCTATTCAATAGCCGTGATCTTCGATAACAGGACGACTTGGAGTTGTACCTTGACCTTATGACAACTAGAACCGGATACTTAATAAAACACACCCTTCCAAGTGCGGATATAACCCGGTGGTCGCCTCTCTCGTGGTTACGAGGAGGGATCGCCGGGTAGGACTATTGCTATGTGATGCTACTTGGAGGACTTGATCTACTCTCTTCTACATGTTGCAAGGCGGAGGCTGCTGAAGCATAGTCTTCGACGTGATTAGCTATCCCCTCTTATTCGGCATTCTCAGCTCAGTCCACCGATATGGCCCTTTACACATATATCCATGCATATGTAGTGTAGCTCCTTGCTTAAGTAGTACTTTGGATGAGTACTCACGGTTGCCTTGTTCCCCTTTTCCCCTATCTCTACCCGGTTGCTGCGACTGCACGATGGAGCCAGGAGCAGGCGCCACCGTCGATGACGACTACTACACTGGAGGCGCCTACTACTACGTGCAGCCCATGGACGACGACTGTGAGTAGTTTAGGAGGATCCTGTGAAGGAGGCCTCGCACCTCTTCGACCAGATCCCAGCTTTGTGCTAGCCTTCTTAAGGCAACTTGTTTAACTTATGTCCAGACTCAGATATTGTTGCTTCCACTGACTCGCCTATGATCGAGCACTTGTATTCGAGCCCTCGAGGCCCCCGGCTTGTATTATGATGCTTGTATGACTTATTTTATTTTTAGAGTTGTGTTGTGATATCTTCCGTGAGTCCTCGATCTTGATCGTACACGCTTATGCAGTATGATTAGTGTATGATTGAATCGGGGCATCACAATCTGGTAGATAGTCAGCCTCTCAGCCTTTTTTCATTTGTAGATGTCTCAGATCAGACATGTTAAGCTTCCGCATGTGCTTTGACTTGTATGTTTCAATGTTGGGTCATGAGACCCATGTTTGTAATATCTCGCCTCGGATCCTATTGAATAAATACTTGAGTCGAGAGTTATGTTGTGATGCCATGTTGTATTTACACATATCGAGCATATTGTGTGTATGATTGAAATGCTTGGTATGTGTGGGATCCGACAACCTAGTTGTTTATCCTTGGTAGCCTCTCTTATGGGGAAATGTAGTCTTGTGCTTCCATGAGCCATAGTAGTCCGCTACAGTCCGGTTCACGGAGTCCCTTAGCCCAAAGACTATCTGCTCCTAACACTTGACTGGCCGGCACGTGATTCACTTCTTCCTCGTGGTCCGTCCTTCGGGAAATGTCACGGCGACATCCGGAGTCCTGCCTAGCCTGCTACAGCCTGTGTTCCCGGAGTCCTCGTTAGCCCAGCTGCACAGCCTGATTTCCGCTTTGACCGACATGCTCGATGTTGATTCATGTATGCCTGTCCTTATAAGTTAGTGCCACTTTAGGATCACGACTAGTCATGTCGGCACGGGTTCTTCATCATATGGATGCTAGCGACACTATCATATACATGAGCCAAAGGCATAAACGGTCCCGGCCATGGTAAGGCGACGCCTGGGAATACCATGCGTGAGGCCGCAAAGTGATATGAGGTGTTACCGGCTAGATCGATGTGACATGGAATCGCGGTCCTGACACCAGGCCCTGCGGGATGGCAGCCTCACACCGCAGCCAACCAAAGAACCTCGTACTTCTCTCCGCTGGGCTTCCACCGCCAGATCTTCCCCAGCCCCCGTCCGTCCCTTCCTAGGCCTCGCCGTCGTCCAACGCCTGGGTGCTTTCGGCGCGGCGTGGTCAATATGGTCAAGGAACGACTTCCATCGGACGTGGATCAGAGTGTAGAGGCCGATACTGGTCCACGGCCGCAAAGAAGGAAGTGCCTCCTTATTACGCTGAAAATAATTATTCCTCCACTCGACGGTGGGGACCCACCAGACAGCCACGGATTTCACGAAAAAATGTTTCCCCACTCGCTGGGACCCACTAGCTGCACCTTCGCACGCAAGGAAGTGCGTCCCGCAAAAAAAGATTCGCTTCGATCGCTGGGACCCACCAGCTACATCTGCGCACGCAAGGAAGTGCGTCCGGGCAAAAAAAGATTCGCCCCGATCGCTGACCCACCAGCTACATCTACGCACCCAAGGAAGTGCGCCCGGCAAAAACGATTCGCCCCGACCGTTGGGACCCACTAGTTACATCTTCGCAGTAAGGAAGTGCACGATACCGGGACCCACCTGGTCAAGCGCACGTGCCGCTGTCATTCTGGTTGCGAACGGTACGTACATATATACCGGTGGATGTAGAGGCGCCGCACGTGTCATAGTAGAGGCGCCGCACGTAGCATGTACACGCACGCATAGCGGCGAGGGTGCAAGAAATAAAATACGCCACGCACGCATATACGGGCAGGGTCTCTAGCGCCTATCGCGCATACGCATATGGCTGGGTCGGAACGGAGAAACAGTGTCGTCGTCGTGTTCATGGGGAGCCAATCGGCTGGGTCGGAACGGAATGCGTGGTCATGTTCATCGGGAGGGCTTGGACGGAACAGGCGATGGAAACGAGGCCTGGTGTACCGCACAACGGAGGAAACAGCCTTGTGTTCGACCGACCACATTCGAAACGGGGTCCTGTTGATCGGGAGGGGCTGGCGCATCGCAAAAGCGAGAAGCGGACCTCCCACGGTCAAACGGAGGTCTTGTTGATCGGGAGGGTGTGGCGTATCGCAGAAAGCAGAGGAAACGGACCTCCTACGGTCGAAACGAGGGTCCTGTTGATCGAGCGGTGTGGCGTATCGCAAAAATCGGATTTAAACGGACCTCCCTACGGTCAAACGGGGTCCTGTTCATCGGGAGGGTGTGGCGCATCGCAAAACGGACTCCACGGGATACCGTTCATCTCCACCGTCGACCTCCTCCAGCCTCCACGGGCTACCGTCGACCTCCTCCACCCTCCACGGGCTACCGTCGACCTCCTCCAGCCTCCACGGGTCCCGTTCATCCAGCCTCCACCATGCGCTACTCCACCGGCTCATCGCTCAACCACCCTCCATGGGCACCCTCCACCGCTCTCACTGCTCATCCAGCCCTCCACACCACGGGTCCTGCTTCAACCACCCTCCATGGCCACCCTCCACCATCTACCGCTCATCCAGCCCTCCACACCACGGGTTCTTGTTCATCCATAGGCAACGCCACCGCCATCGCTCATCCAATCCCCCCGCCCAACGCCAATCGCTCATCCCAGAGGCAGATCGATCGGCTTCAGATTAGCAGCAGTAGTGAAGGAATCGCCCATCGGGTTCGATTAACAGCCATCGATCGATCGCTCGGGTTCGATAACGCCAGAGCTCGCAGGTCAATCGCCGGGTTCGATTAGAGCCCAACGCCTTTGCCGAGCTTCGCTTAGAGCCAACGCCGCACACACGCAGCAGTACAGACGAGAGAAACGCGCATCATTCCGCCTCGACCTCCCATCGTGAACTGCAACTCCTCAAATTTTCCTCCCCTCGCTTCTACCATGATTTTCCCGTCATGGACGGCCCAAAGAATGTCATGCAGCTGCGTCTCCGGCCCACCCAGGATGAAAAGCCCATTTTCTGTCATGATTTTTTGTCATATAAGTAGGATCCCACCACATCTATGATGATACCGGGTTTTGTCACAATTATCGTCATAGAAGTGTCATATGTATGACAGAAAAAAATTTCGTTCGGCCCAAAATGTCACGGATGTGTCTTTCTTTTTGTAGTGTAGTAGCCACTCTAACAGCATAATCATTTTTCTTACTATTCATTTCATCAAGCACTTCTTTATGAGCTTTAAGTACTTGTTCTACTTGAGTGGTAACCATAGAAGCATGTTTGCTAACAAGTTTAAGTTCACCTCTAATATTAGCCATATAATCACTCAAGCGTTTAATCATAAAGGTATTCTGTTTTAATTGTCTACCAAAATAAGCATTAAAGTCATCTTGCTTAAACATAAAGTTATCAAACTCATCCAAGCACTGACTAGCAATTTTAGTAGGAGGTACTTCAGCTTTATCATATCTATAGAGAGAATTTACCTTTACTACCTGTGTTGGAATATCGGGATCAGGAGGTTCTTCGGCAAATAAAGAATTGATATCATAGACTTCTTCAACAGGCGGTAGATTAAGATCATGTATTTCTTCAATAGGAGGTAAATTCTTAACATCTTCAGCTTTAATACCTTTTTCTTTCATAGATTTATTTGCCTCTTGCATATCTTCGGGACTGAGAAATAGAACACCTCTCTTCTTCGGAGTTGGTTTAGGAATAGGCTCAGCAATTGGCTCAGGAGCTGGCTCGGGAGTTGGCTCAGGAGGTGCCCAATTTTTTTCATTTGTCAACATATTATTCAATAAAATCTCAGCTTCATCCGGTGTTCTTTCCCTGAAAAGAGAACCAGCACAACTATCCAGGTAATCTCTGGATGCATCGGTTAGTCCATTATAAAATATGTCAAGTATTTCAGGTTTCTTAAGAGGATGATCAGGCAAAGCATTAAGTAACTTGAGAAGCCTCCCCCTAGCTTGTGGGAGACTCTCTTCTTCAATTTGCACAAAATTATATATATCCCTCAAAGCAGCTTGTTTCTTATGAGCAGGGAAATATTTAGCAGAGAAGTAATAAATCATATCCTGGAGATTACGCACACAACCAGGATCAAGAGAATTAAACCATATCTTAGCATCACCCTTTAATGAGAACGGAAATATTTTGAGTATATATAAGTAGCACGATTTCTCATCATTAGTAAACAGGGCAGCTATATCATTTAACTTAGTAAGATGTGCCACAACAGTTTCAGATTCATAGCCATAAAAAGAATCAGATTCAACCAAAGTAATTATATCAGATCAACAGAGAATTCATAATCCTTATCGAACACGATAGGTGAAGTAGCAAAAGGTGGTCGGTCTCATCCTATCTCTAAGAGATTCTTTACTCTATTTAACTAGCAACCTCTTAAGTTCAGATCTATCCCGGCAAGCAAAAATAGCTACGTAAGATTCCGCATCAAAAGGATAACCCTCGTGAATAGCAGGCATATTTTCATCATCACTTTCATCATTGTATTCAGTTTCAATAATTTCTCTTTCTCTAGACCTAGAAATTTGTTCATCTAGAAATTCACCAAGGGCACAAAGAAGATCAAGCATAGAAGTAGTTTCATCACAAGTATCATGCATAGCGTAGTGGCATCATCAATAACATGCGACATATCGGAACGAATAGCGTAGCGAGGTTTAGGTGTCGCTAGCTTACTCATAATGTAAGGTGAATCAAGTGCGAGCTAGATGGCAGTTCCTTACCTCCCCTCGTAGTTGAGGGATAAATTGTTGTCTTAGCGTCTTTCAAGTTCTTCATAGTGTCCAACAGATATAAATCCCAAGTGACTCAAGGAATAGAGCTATGCTCCCTGGCAACGGCGCCAGAAAAAGGTCTTGATGACCCACAAGTATAGGGGATCGCAACAGTTTTCGAGGGTAGAGTATTCAACCCAAATTTATTGATTCGACACAAGGGGAGCCAAAGAATATTCTCAAGTATTAGCAGCTGAGTTGTCAATTAAACCACACCTGGAAACTTAGTATCTGCAGCAATGTTTAGTAGCAAAGTAATATGATAGTGGTGGTAACGGTAACAAAAGTAAAGACAAAGAAAAGTAATGTTCTTGGTATTTTGTAGTGATTGTAACAAGAGTAACGGAAAAGTAAATAAGCGTAAACCAATATATGGAAAGCTCGTAGGCACCGGATCAGTGATGGATAATCATGCCGGATGTGGTTCGTCATGTAACAGTTATAACATAGGGTGACATAGAACTAGCTCCAATTCATCAATGTAATGTAGGCATGTATTCCGTAAATAGTCATACATGCTTATGGAAAAGAACTTGCATGACATCTTTTGTCCTACCCTCCCGTGGCAGCGGGGTCCTAATGGAAACTAAGGGATATTAAGGCCTCCTTTTAATAGAGAACCGGAACAGAGCATTAGCACATAGTGAATACATGAACTCCTCAAACCACGGTCATCACCGGGAGTGGTCCCGATTATTGTCACTTCGAGGTTGTCGGATCATAACACATAGTAGGTGACTATAGACTTGCAATATAGGATCAAGAACACACATATATTCATGAAAACATAATAGGTTCAGATCTGAAATCATGGCACTCGGGCCCTAGTGACAAGCATTAAGCATAGCAAAGTCATAGCAACATCAATCTCAGAACATAGTGGATACTAGGGATCAAACCCTAACAAAGCTAACTCGATTACATGATAAATCTCATCCAACCCATCACCGTCTAGCAAGCCTACGATGGAATTACTCACGCACGGCGGTGAGCATCATGAAATTGGTGATGGAGGAAGGTTGATGATGACGACGGCGACGAGTCCCCCTCTCCGGAGCCCCGAACGGACTCCAGATCAGCCCTCCCGAGAGATATTAGGGCTTGGCGGCGGCTCCGTATCGTAAAACGCAATGAAACTTTCTCTCTGGTTTTTTTCTCCCCGAAAGCCAATATATGGAGTTGGAATTGGCGTCGGAGGGTCTCCAGGGGGGCCACGAGGTAGGGGGCGCGCCCAGGAGGGTGGCGCGCCCCCACCCTCATGGACAGGGTGTGGGCCCCCTGGTCTTCATCTTTGGCGAGGATTTATTATTATTTTTTATAAGACATCCCGTGGAGTTTCAGGTCATTCCGAGAACTTTTGTTTTTTGCACATAAAACAACATCATGGCAATTCTGCTGAAAACAGCGTCAGTGCGGGTTAGTTCCATTCAAATCATACAAGTTAGAGTCCAAAACAAGGGCAAAAGTGTTTGGAAAAGTATATACGACGGAGACGTATCAGTGGGTCCCAGCTGTCAGGTGGAGGAATAATTATTTTGCGCGTAATAAGGAGGCACTTCCTTGCTGCGGCCGTGGACCCAGCTGTCAGCGTCTCCACGCACAGTACTCTTCCGATGGAAGTCGGTCGTTGACTACATTGACCACGCCGCGCCGAGAGCACCACAGCGGTGGACGAGGCGAGGCCTAGGAAGGGGACGACACGGAGGCAGGGAAGACTCGGCAGATTGTTTCCCACGCGGAGGGGAGTACGACTGCACGAGGGTTTATCGTTCGCTCTGCCGTCGCGGAGAATAACAGCAGTGTGGGTGAGTAGAGGATGGCTAGGCCAGCAATGGGAGTACGTTGGGCGGTGAGGCTGCTTGCAGATGAGAGCCGACCATGGGAGGAGGGAGCAGCAGTCCACTGGCGCTTGTTTGAGCGTCCTGAGCAGGAAGAGCAGAGATTAAAGAAGACGACGGCCGTTGGATGGCCATCCAACGATCCACCGCTGTCGCCAACCTTTTTAAGGAAAGCCTCAAATCTGTGGAAAACAGCATACAACCCATCTGCCATTATTTCTAATAATTTACAACCCATTTGCTAATTATTAAGGTTTTTTGGAGCCCATATTCTTTTGTTAGCATTACAGCCCATATTGTGGCCACGGTTAAACAATTATATGAAATTTTGCATATTTCAAAAGGGTCCTAACTGTTTTTAATCCCAAATTTCGACTCACATTCAAACTGATTTTAAAAATAAATGTATATCAATATTAAATCCAACAAATTCTCCACGATAGAAATTAATGTAATTTAAAATCTCAAATTAAAAAGAAGATATTTGAAACTAATTGTTGTTTTGATGTGTTTTAAAATGTACAGCCCATTTCTCATTATCGATGGGCCATTTTCTCCAAATAATGAAAGCTCTCCTCGTCTTGAAAGATTTGCAGCCCAACAGCCTAACAAAGCGACTTACTTGGCAAATCACAAAAAACTGGTTGTGGCCGTGGACCCAGTATCACCTCTCCACGAGAGTACTCTTCCGATGGAAGTCGCCTTGACCACGTTGACCACGCCAAGCGGAGAGCACCACGGCGGTGGACGACGGCGAGGCCTAGGAAGGGGACGACACAGAGCCGGGGAAGACGCGGCAGTGGAAGCCCGCGCGGAAAGGAGTACGAGGGTTCGCTGGTTCGGCTGCGGTGTGAGGCTGTCGTCACTGCAGGGCCTGGCTAGCGGTGGGAATATTAGGCGGCGGTGAGGCCTCGGCGGCAGCACAGCCGACCACGGGAGGCAGGAGCATGCGGCA
This sequence comes from Aegilops longissima, assembly GCA_021605205.1. Lineage (NCBI taxonomy): Eukaryota > Viridiplantae > Streptophyta > Magnoliopsida > Poales > Poaceae > Aegilops > Aegilops longissima. The sequence goes on along the minus strand of JAHIAM010002551.1, from coordinate 57,907 downwards.
CGACCGGCGCTGCTTTGGGCGCCTGGAGCATGAAGACCAGAGGTTGAAGAAGCACTACGGCCGTTGGATGGACATTGTACGGTCACTGGATCTAGAACCGTTCATATTGAGTAAGTTGACAAAGCCCTTCGTCCCCGTCAACTTAGTAGGCCCACAAGTCAGCCTCCCACCAAGGTGGATCCCAGCTAGCCGGGGGAGTATTCATTTTTTTGTGCGTAATAAGGAGGCACTTCCGATGGGTCCAAGCTGACAGCAGGAGGAATGTTTTTTTCGCGAAATACGGTGGCCCGTCAGGTGGGTCCCAGCAGTCAGGGGGCAAACGTTTTTTTTTGCAAAATACGCTGGCCCGTCTAGTGGGTCCCTGCTATCAGTTGGAGGAATCATTATTTTCCGCGTAACAAGGAGGCATTTACTTGCTGCGGCCGTGGACCCAGCTGAGACTCTCCACGCCACAAGATACTTCCGATGGAAGTCGCTCCTTGACCATGTTGACCTCGCTGCCCGCTGCATGCATGCGCCCATGGGCGTGGTGCGCCCCCACCGTCGCCTTCACGATAGTCATCTTCCGATGACTCTCGGTTGTTGACCACGTTGACCACACCGTGTCGAGCGAACCCAGACTAGAACGACCCGGAGATGGGGAAGACGGGCAGTGGAGTCACAGATGGAGAGGAGTGGGAAACTTCAATGGTTGGTGCGCAGCAAAGACAGCAGTGCCGCCTACGGAGACAGGGAGCAAGAACAGAGATTGAAGAAGGAGCACGGCTGTTGGATTAACATCCAACGGTCCAGCTGCTGAATAATTTGTTGATTAAGTTTATAAAGCCATGCGTACACGTCCGCTTAGTAGGCCCACAAGTCAGTCACCAAATCTGACGGGTCCCAGCTGTCAATGGGTTGAATAATTTTTTCGCAAAACAAGGAGGCACTTCCTTCCGTGCGAAGATACAGCCGGCGGGTCCCCGCTGTCAGGCGGAGGAAACATTTTTTCAGCTTAATAAGGAGGAACTTTCCTTGCGTGCGACCATGGACCTCGTGGGTCCCAGCCGTCAGGCTCTCCACGTACAGTCCTCTTCCGAAGACTCTTGTTTGTTGACCACGCCGCACCGAACGCAGCGAGGCGGTGGACGACGGCGAGGCCCCGGACGGGAACGACTCAGAGATGGGAAAACGCGGCAGTGGAGTCGCAGATTGAGAGGAGGAGAAGGGTTATAAGTGGTTCTGTTGCGGCGTGGGGCTGTATTCTGTGGAGAATAACAGGAGGTGTCGAGGGGTGGAGGGATAGCCTGGCCGGCGGTGGGTTAGCGCTTCGCAGCGATGCGTGCTAAGCAGAGCAGCGAGCCGCCGGAGGCCGGACCAGGCAGTCCCGGCGACGCTGGAGGAAGAAGACGAGAGATTGAAGGTGCAAGCCGGCCGTTGGGTATACATCTAATGGCTGTGGACGACACAATCATTTGTTGACCAAGTTGACAACGCCCTGCGTAGGCTTCAACCTATTGGCCCACATGTCAGCCTGCAAAAATGTGGCATATATTTAACCCATGTTTTCTAGAATGTACAGTCCATTCGCTGGGTTGGGTGAACAAATAATTTCGCGTCAATCAGGCCCATTTATATTTTCTAAGAAATCCCAGCCCATTTGCACTTCCTTGAAATACACGTATTAGGTGGGCTCGTTATATATATAATGTTATGTTAGAAGGAGCAACTAATATCAAAGAATAAACCGGAGATGCATTTTTTATATATATAATTAAGAAATTAGCGAGTTATTGCTCAAAATAAAATGAGCGCGTTATTATTAAATTGGTCCTTAAAATCTTCGCAAGCTTTTGTACGCAATCACCAGGATTTTCCTTGCATGTGAGTCAAAAACAACCAGGATTTTCCTTGCCAACTTCCGTTAAACATTTACTTTTATAAGTTAATAACACGTGGGATGTTTTTATAATGTATATATAAGTCTCTATAAAATATACGATAATAGTAATAATATAAATATATATAATGTGGTTAGAAGGGAAAACATAAATTGGACACAGCATTACTTTTATAAGAGACCTGCGTTTTATACCCCATAGTAGGCATACTAACAAGTTCGGACACAAATACAATAGAAAAGGTAAACATTCATATCAAACTCAGGTTCACAGGAAACGTTCATATTCATAGCCAACATTCACTATCAACAACTCAAAAGATTCATATATACAGAAGCTCAGCATATCTATACATCCAAATGATTGATAGATCACACAACAATATTCATACATAATTCACAAAAGATTCAGATATACACATGTTCAAGATGTTTATGCATCCAAATGATTGAGATCACAGCCAATATGATCCATGGACGAACTTTAATTACCTAGGATACAGACTGGTAAATGGTGTTCAATCGGAGGTACTTCTTGCTAAAATTAGTTCTTGTACGAGTAAACTTTCGAGTACATAAGAGGCAACATGATAATCTGAACTTTTCTTGTAGGTTTATCCTCAAATAGTGGCCTCGTGTCGAGGAGGTTTGAGCAACTTGGCCACTACTTTCATCCAACTAGTTTACTAGCTCATCTTGGTCCTGTATCTCGCCAAAATTCTACATTGCGCATTTAGAAAGGAGGCGGTTGAGAAAATGAACCACCCAAATTTTTGTGCAGTTCAACTGAAATGGAGCATCCTTGGCGTGCGACTGATTATGCCGATGAATATACACGTCAACCAACTTGTATGGAATCTTTAGACTCCATGCCATATAGTTCGCTACCATATGTGCGGATAACCAAAAGGCACAAGTTGGGACCAAAGACTGACTGCGTTTTTCGGGATATGCACCAAGCAATATTTTTGGCGCTCACTCTCCTAATACTTGAGTTTGACAATTGGTTGATGCGGTTGATACTCGAATGAATATAGGCACTTCTTGTCAACATCGATGCTTGTCTGAGTGAACTTTGGAGTACATAGCAGCAGCATAAGTACCTGCCCATATGATCATTTTGTGCAGTTCTACTGAAATCACCCGATGTAATGATTTGCCTGCGAGTTCAGGCTCCAAATTACTCCTTTATGAAATCGGCAAACATAAGTACAATACCAAATTACCAATACATATGACAGGCACAATAATTAGGATAAAGACCACTACCAACCTGTGTGAGGTAGCATATCAATTACTATTTCCTTTGACTGGAAGCCGAGATAAGCCAAGCGACTGACAACAAAGGAAGAAAGCAAGCGGAGATTAGTGACTGACAGGAAAGGACGGAAGCGGTCGAGGCAATGAAGCACCCAAAGTTTTTGTGCAGTTCCACAAAAATCGAGCATCCCTGTTGGCACATATATTGAGAGAGTGTGATTACTGTAATAGTGGGACTAGTTGATGAAACATACACTAACAAATAGAAGCACCATCATTATCTTAATGGGTAAAGTTAGCAACATAGTAGTCTTGCTTAAAGAGAGGTATTAGTTTATTTAATCAGTGCCAATTAGCTCAACTCAACACTCAAAGCATTGCCATTTATCATAGGTTGCAAAACTTTAACGTGCAAAGATAAAGGAGTTTCTCATGAAAGTAGCACGATACAAATAGAGATGACAGCAAACTAATATGGATGAAGGCCTTAGGCCCGTACCAACCTGAGAAAAAAAGCTTATTCATGTAGTCCCATAAGAGATGATAAAGCACTCACTGGAATCACAAAATAGTATATATTTTTGTGCACTTCAAATGTATGGTTGAAATCACTCTTGTTTACCAGTGCTGAGATTATATCGAAAGATTATCAAGAACTTCCAGCAGAGTTAAAGCACTGGTTGGGATACAGTTCATTGTATTGTCTTGTGTAGTTCCACTAAAATGTATGATTGGCACAACATGATCCCTGTTTGCACAAGTAGGAACAAGGTGAAACCTTCATTAGCTTAGTGAGAAAGGATAGGAAGACATTACCATATCACTCAAACAGTAGCATCAAATTCATGATGGACAATACGCAAAACATTGCCTCATTGAACCAATGGCAATAAATTGACATGCAAAACAATAGCATTATTATGTCATGACACTAATAATATTCCCTCGCTGCTCCACCACATGATTCACCTCCATAGACAAACATACACACGTACATGATTCAGCATAGGGTCCTACTAAAGATTTGTTTAACTCCAACAGAAAATTAGGCAAGAATAAATTAGTGGTACTTAAGTACTCCTAATTAATTAAGTGAGACAGCAGAAGTGGAAGGGCTCCTGGAGGATCGCCTCACATGTAAGGTAGTCGCTGTCGGAGCCCTTGAATGGCCTCGATCGAGGCCTCCGCTTCAACAAGATCGCCTTTGGCAATGCTTTATTCTTCTTCCTCTTCCTCTTCATGCTCTTTCTCTTTATCCTCACCAGTTGGTGAAACCAAGTACATGATTGGCCTTCTAATTCAGAATTGGTTTTGTCGGTGAGGGAGTACAAGTGTACTAGTAAAAACAGCATTATTTTCTCATGGCAATCGGAAAATAGAGATGAACACATGCATTAAATATCATTCTTACCTAAAGGAAGGTTATGGCGCCAATATGGATGATGAGGATTGGAACACAGATCTCCCTTTGTGCAGTTCCACCAAAATGAACCAACTGCTCCATTCGACATTCCAGCTTAAACAAACACAAAAGTCACTTCTTTTAAGAAGAGTTTTGTGCAAAGGCACCAAAAGGTCACAACAACAACTGTGAATTGGATATCCTGTTTACACAAAAAGGCACAGAGGAAACAGTCAGAGTCTCAAACAATTACAGGCAAAAACATTTGGCTAAACTTGTCATGGCTTATAACAGTGGCATGGCATCATTTTTACCAGGGACATTAGATTAAGAACAACTAAGGCTGCGTTCGTTTCACAGGTTTGGTGCAGGATTTTCGTAGGAACACAATTCCTACAGTATTCTTTCCCTTCCAACCGTTCGGAACACGGGAAAGGTGAATAGTGTTTCATAGGAAAGCTGGTCTGGTAGTATTGATTCCATAGGATTAGAAACATCCACGTGCTGCTCATTTTTTGGGCGGAAGCCCGAGGCAGGCGCTCGCTGCCATGCGTTAGACAGGTTGCTGTGCTGTGTTGCCGGAATAAAAAATCAACCTATGTGTGGTACGTGAGGTGAGGACAAGAGTAGTCACTGTGCAGCTGAATAAACAAATAGCATCTCATACTGCCAAGCATGCTACTCTAAAAAAACAAATCTGTACATTTCGTAGTCCATCCGAACACATTCTCTTGAGAGTTTCCTCCGGTTTGCTGTTCCATAGTTTTATACCTACATTCCTTTCCTATTCCTCTATTCTCATCAAGACCTATGTTTTCTACCCCTTTATTCCAAACGAAGCCTAAATATTTGGTATAAGGGCATGGGACAGTGGGTGCACCTGCAGTCCAGCACCATGTACGTAAACAGGGGCATAAAGTGGTGATTCATAGTTTGTTGCCCCGAGAAACAAACATCCAAGAAACATATCTGGGTTGGTCCCATTTTTGTTCACTCTAGCCACCTACTCCTATGTGTGGATAGCAAATCTAGTCCTGGTCATACCACTGTGTACAGCGTTACCCCTATATTTCCTTTTTCACCAAGAGACCGTTGGATGACCAGTCATACTACTTTCACCCCTTTCCTTCCTGTTTGTACCAAGTCCGATGTACATACTAAATTCCCCACCCCACTTTATTTCTTGTTTGAACCAAGTACTCCCTCCGTCCAGAATTACTTGTCATCAAAATGGATGTGTCTAGAACTGAAATACATCTAGATGCATCCATTTCAATGACAAGTATTTTCGGACGGAGGGAGTACAAGATTCTACTCCATGAAGTAGCTTTACCTCTAACAGTAGAAGAAAAAAAATATGTGACGTTGGACCATCCGATCGAGTGGGGCTGAGAGGTAGAAAATGATGCACATGCAGCGACGTAGCGAGCTGGGGAAGTAGAGCTAAGGCGGTTTCGAACGAAGATATACCTGAAGGTCGTCGGGATGTGGATAGGTGGGCGGCGGGAGGCCGGATCCGCCCACAGGCAACAACGAAGGGATCGGAGGACCTCCCGCGCCGGCGCTCGGCCAGAGATAACGGTGCGACCGGCAGTGGGTCTCCTCCCTCTCTGTCGATGACGGCCTAAACGCTGCCCCTCCTCCCCTTCACCGGCGGAGGGGGATACGTCCGGATCTGTAACTAGCGGTGAGGATAGAAAGCCAGTGTTTTTTGAAGGGAGAAAGACAGTGTTACTACCCCTATCTTGTTTAGATCTGGAGAGGATGAGAGTGTGTGAATAGAACAACCCTAGCAAGCAAGCACGGAGGCTCTGGCCTATATATACATAGTGGGGTAGTTTTCCTTTTTCACTCCATCAAAACAATCGTTTAAAATTGTGTACTACTACATGCCAGGTCGCGGTTTTTTTAGTTGTTGATTGTTTTTTGAAATAGCTACCCGCTTGTTCCAAGTGGTGTTACGGTGTGCCGGGTCGCACTTTGTATCGTTCAAGTCTGGTACTACAAGTCCCTCCATTAAATGAACAACCACCCCCTCGAAAAACTTGTGAACAAGCCCACGGCTAAAATTTGCGGAAACGTGGGTTGCCCCAACATGCATTATTATTTATATTTTCTACTCCCTCTGTTCCTAAATATAAGTCTTTTTTATTAGCCAAACCTAATACAAGAATTTTTCTTATTAGCACTGAACCCCACATGTCATGGACACAAAAATTGTTGCAAGATTCCCTTAGGCAAGCCAAAGTGTGTCTAACAATTTGAGCAACTCAGGTTAGGCAAGTGTGGGAAAAATAATGTGGCAACATAAGACAAACATAGTCACAATCCAAACAGCCCCGTAATTTTTTGTGACATGCATGAAAATTTGCTTAGTTAAATTTATAGTCAAAATTTGGCAAGGTGCATCAAATTAACACATGCAAGTATCAAAATGAAAGTCACGGCATGCATGCATGCGTTGTACTCCCTCCGTTTCCAAATATAAGTCTTTTTAGAGATTGCAACAAGTGACTACATACGAAGCAGAATATGTCTACTCCTACATACGAAGTAGCCCATTTAAAATGTGTAAAAAGACTTATATCGAGTGCAGTGCTTTGATGTGTCGCGTCAACTCGTACAAGACCGAGAAATTTGATTACTACAACGCCCTCTCCCTTGCGGACTGTGCTCCGGTGCCTTAACTGCACCTGCCATTGGCTGCATGACAGGAGGGCCAACCACCTGTTGGGCCCACCTGTCAAGACGCAAAGGCAGGAGCAGTAAGTAGAAGCTTTCGCTACACGCTATCCCTCCCGCACGAGGTGGACGGACATGCAACAGTGGATTCGATACTGTAGAAGTAGGAGTAACATCATTGTTCGTCTTCTCGAAGAGGCGAAGAGCCAAGCACAACCTGAACGTGGCAGTCGCGAACGCTCGCGTGTTGTGGTTCCTTGGAGTGCTAGCCAGGCTCTTGCATGATACAAAATTGCTATTGTTTAACAATTAAACTCCATTATCCATTGGTTGATACTCATTCTGCATAGGTCCACGCGCTTAGCACCGTTTCCTCCTAGGGTCACCAATGTTTATTTGCTAATTAATAGCATTGCATGCAATGAACTAGCCATTGCAAGTCATTAAGCACACCTCTCATCTCTTATTGGTTGATATGTCAAGAAACAAGAAACAAGGTAGAAGTTAATGCACCGCGCCTAAGTGTTTTGGGACTATTTGGTTTTTGTAAGATGACTTACACACCTAGAAGGAGGGAGTAGTATAGCCCTGTAAACCGGAAAGGAGTATTTGCCTTTCTAGAGATTTCAACAAGTGACTAGACTACACCGTGTGCAGTACTCCCTCCCTTCCGGTTTATAGGGCTCAAATCTCAAATCTCATAAACCAAGGCATTTTGCGATTGGAGGAATGTATCTCGTACTTTACAAAACTACCCTAATTAAACTCATGCATTAATTACATAGTTCTCTCGTTTTCCTCTCCACCTTGGTCGCGGTGCACAATATTGATCACTCCTATATGACTAGTCGCTCTATCTACATGCGGGACATTTCAAAGCATCCGAGCACGCGTGCCATCCACCAAATCACAGCGAGGTGCTATAGTCGAGACTCACCTGTCACCCCGGTGTGGCCGTCATGACCCGTCATATCACAAAACTCACACCATTACCAGCAGTGGTAAGGTGGCCTCCAAGTTGGACTGGACGAAGCAACCATCATTTCACTAGAACGCTCGTTCAAGCCCTTTCTTACCTTTCTTGAAGAAAACCTCACTCCAGGCTACTCACTTCTGCCATTTTTCTTCTGTACCGACGAAGGAAAGGTGGGCGAATCAGTTATGCTGCTATATTTTCATTCCAAGAATCTTCTTTTTGTGAAGCACCGACTGATTCTCACATCTTATTCTTTTCCCGTTTTCATTGCGATTGTGGTTTCCTTTTTATTGCTTTTTGTTTGTCAGTTCATTGATGGATCCTGGAGCACTAGGCAAAGAGTTGCCGGCGGACAACCCACTGGAGACAGCGATCTCCAGGAAGTGAGCACCGACCAACGAGTTGACCATGTTGGCGGGCCAACCCATGGAGACGAAGAACTCCAAGAAACAAGCACTGGCCAAAGAGTTGAGGACGTTGGCGGACGAACTCCTCAAAGAAAGTTGGAAGAACAGCAAGGGCCCCATCGTGCCTACCCCAGGAATTCTCATTGCCACCTATGTGAGGCTCAAGGCCTAGTTTGAGGAGATAGTCGCCGTTGAGAAGCAGTATTCCCCTGGCAAGGTGATGGCCCCCATCGAGGACGAGGAGATGGCCCCCGGAGGGATGAGATCCCCCGGTGAGCTGCACAAGGTAAAAAATAATGGCTTATTACCATTTTTGGGGTTTTTGATTATTTGCAATGTGCTTGCTAATATGTTAGGGTTGTGCAGGTGCCGGTGGACGTCCTGATGATTCCGATGCCGTGGCCCGTCCTGTTGGCATTGCCCCGGAGATTGATTCTGATGCCGCTGTCCATCCTTTGGACATCGCCCCAGAGATCGATTCCGATGTCACGGTCAGTCATGTGGACATCACCCCAGAAATCGATTCCCATGCCGCTGTCCGTGTTGTGGTCATTGCCCGAGAGATCAATGACAAGAAATAGTTGATCGCGCTAATCCTTCAGTGTAGTTTGCATTGCCCTGTGTTTAATTACCAGAACGATGCGTGTTATCAAACCATCTTAGGGCTAGTGCACTGTCTTGTGTGGGCGGATCTCGCTACTTTTGTTTGATAGTGAATCATGCGATGAATCATGCGAACCCTCTCCGAGTTATGGAAACAGATGTATCCTCACCAGCTTTTGATGTAATATATGGCATGCTTAGATGTAAGTTTGAACTGTTTATCATATCAGTAGGGCTTGTTTGATGATTATTGGTGTTAGTAGGCTAGCTACTATGCGAGCTATAGTACTTGCAAAACACTCATCGAAGAGAAATGTTGGGGCTGATGAGCTCGTGGTACGCTTATACTTATCCCTCTTCGATCGACCAATAGCCCTAGCTCCTAAAATTGTAGGCTTAGCGATCGATCAGACAATAGTCGACATACATTCAGGCCTCATTTGGTTCTTAGGGTAGGAAAATTGTAGCAAAAGTACAGAGAACGTGCAACACAAAATCATAGCAAAGGCTGAGACGTACTCCCTCTGTTCCAAAATAGATGACCTAGGCGGGCTAGTTTGGCCTAGTGGGTTTCAGTGATATGACTTGGTACAGTGCCTTCCAGTCTTCGCGTGTGGTAGCAGTATTGCGGGTATAGTAAGTTTTCTTGAAGAAGCGGAATTCAATGAAGTCATGATGGTTCCTTCGGCCGAACAACTTACAGTGCGAAAGGTTGGGCCTGCGATACGACCGGGGTAGACCAGGATAATTTTGTGCATGGCAGGTGGACCAGGATGGTCGACGTCCCACATGTTGGCGAATGAAAGTATTCTTTCTGATACACAGACAAGCAACGAGTATTCATTGTTTATTTTTTATGAAAGCTATTGTCTCCATTGTTACTACGGAGGAGTGTGAAACACGGCAGCCCAGTGAACTTGGCATGTGCACCCCACTCCCTCCTTCCTCATGTAATGCCCAGGTTACAACTTTTTATCACTTTCTCTCTATCTATTTCCTCTCAAATGTTTTTTACCTTTCTTTTTTTAAGACACAATTGTATTTTATGCGTTTTTTAGAATTATTTTTTTATACCTAGGAGCTCGTGTAGAGACGGGCTCTTGCAGAGCCCACTCCTTGACTTTGTCAATGCCTCTCTCTCCTCCACATAAGGAGTACTACTTGCTATGCATGCATGCGGCGGGCAGCTGGCATCTTGCGGGGTCAGGGCGGTGAGAGCGGGCTCCGGAAGCGGTCCGGACTCCAGCATGGCCCACCTCACATTATCGCCATATATTTCTTGGAGTCCGTGCGCGGCGGGCGGGCGATCTCTTCTCCCTCCCCCGTTTCTCTCTTCTCAGCCGACGCCCGCCGAGCGATTAGATTTCGGCTATCGACGGTTTATTCAATTACGGTCCCACATGTTAATGAAATTGCAAGACAACATGTGACCCCTCTGGTGAGCGGCGTGCGAGCTGGACTGTCGGGGTTGCGACGCGTACGAGTCGTAAGTGTGCCGCCTTTTCCTTTAGATCTTGCGAAGCGTAACATTTTCGCGCGATCCATCGATAGAAATCCAGAACAAAATGACGAGGGCGGTGCTTTCCCACTCGTTAGGCGGGCTAGTTCGAGTGATATGACGTGCTACAGTGTTGTCCACTAGCTCCATTTTTATGTAAGCAAGAGTTTACACTCTTACGCGGGAGGAGTGCGAAACACCGCGGATCTGATTTTGATCGAGGGATAACTGTTCCCTGCCAAATAATGGAAGATTGTTAGCGATTATAGCATCATAGTTAGGGCATCTCCAGTGCTGGCCCACAAATTTACACCGGCATCTGTCCGAGGACACTGATGGATGCCATCTGATGCTGCCCGCATACCTTTCGACAACTATATGAACTAACCGGACGAAATTCGTGCAAACAAAGCAAATTTCAAATTAACCGGATGAAATTCATTACATTTCGAAAACTTTTCCTACAAACTGGACGAAATTCATTACATATTTCGCACAAACCGTACTAAAACCTACTGTAAACCTAATCTAAACGATTGGCGGCACCCGACCACCATGTCCGGCCATGAACCCGAGAAAGCCGGCCATTGCCTTTGCCTCCTCTTCATCTGCCTCGATAACCTTCTCCTCCGGAGCACAAGGTTCTGAAGATTTCCGCCTCCACGTCACCGTCAAGCGGCTAATCGGCCGCCGATGTTTACCCCACCAAGCTTGGCGTCGACTGAGTGGAGTAGCGATGGCCTTCCCGGGACCAGAGCGGCGGCGACCTACCGTGTACTACTCTTCCTCGCTGCCGGCTACGCCCGCGCACGCACGCCGGCTTCGTGGTCGTGGCGGCAGAGGGCGGCCGGGGGGTGCCGGCGATCTCCTTCATTTGCTCCTGCGACAGTACGTCGAAGAGAGCTTTGGAGCGCGCCCAGAGCGGAGCCGCTGATGTCCCTCGTCTGCTCCTGCGACGGTACGTCCAAGAGAGCTTCGGAGCGCCAGGAGGCCATGGTTGAAGTGGTGCCGACAAAAGGAAGGAACCGAAGGAGAATAAGTGTGGGTCTTTGGCTATGGCTGGGAGCTGGGGCTCAAGTTAATATAGCGGGCGAATGGCAATGAGCCGCGGCAGATGGATGGACAACTGGCGCCGGAGTAGGTTCGTCGGGCGTGAATGCGGACGGTGCTTCAGTGACTTAACTGCAGATGCGTTTGGGTTACTGACATGTGGGCCCAACAGGCATCGGGCCCGCATGTCAGTGACACACCAATTGCACCTGCAATTAAGTCCGGTGAATGCGGCATTGACATTCTAGAGAGACGGTGACTGTTTCAGGCGGGAAGCGTGCGCTAGTGATGGAAGGGGTTTCAGTGTGCAGTGGCACTAAGATCGGTCGCTCACGATAGTACATACTCCGTACCATACTACCATAGTACCCTCTCTAGCTTAGGTTGTTTTATAGTTGTCATTGTGATGGATGATATACATGAGCAAGGCGTTCCGAGTATGACAGTTGGTGTTGGGCCAGGTGAATACATGCTCGGCGTTCGCGCAGGCCTCCATCAAACGTCTAAACAGTAATGTCGAGCACCGCCGGCGCGCAGTGATGGGCTCGCCGTTTGCGTTGCGCCATGAGCAGGACTTTGATTTAGAGGGCGACGTGCATGCATTAGCATGCTTTGACAGCGTGAGCGTGAGTGTCTGATGCGAAGTATTTCATATTCATTTGGCTGACGAGGGTGCGTTGCAGCGACGATTCTGTGGTTTGATTCCCCACAGGTAGGCCCGCGTACATAGTTAAAGAACATGAGCTGATGAGGCGCATGCAGACTGTTTGACTGGTCAACCAGACAAATACGGAGCTATACGCTAAGCCAATGACCTTATAATCACCATATCCCGTATACAATGATCAAAGTGAGCTATCAAGACAAGTTTGATGACCGCCAATGCATTTTACTCGGTAATAAATGACCAGGATTGAAGGGGAATCCAAATTTGCTTCGTCTTCTGTCCTTGAGCTCTTGACAAACCAATGCACTATACGGTTGTCCGGCCACTCCACCCCAGAGCTCTCACCAAGCGTCGTTCATGCCACCGCGCCGCACACTAACCAGTAAGGCAGCGATGGCATCCCGCCACGCTGAGTTCCTCGCCGTCCATGACCGCACACAAAATGGTAGGGAAGCGATGGCATCGCGTCGTGCCGAGTTCATCGCCGCTCGCGACCTCACAACTATGTGGGAGGAATTTGAAGATGTCAAGGCCGAATGGGCGATAGAGCAAGAGGCGGCCAAAGCCGCACAGAGGGAGCGGAAAAGTCAGAAAGCACTCAAGAAAGAGAGGCCCGCCGCCGCAAGAAAGAAAAGGATGCACGCGCTGCTGCGGAGAGGTCGGCGGAGATCCAAGCACGGTGCGGTGTCACCGACAAAGCCAGGAAGGAGAACAACGGCGTCTGGCCAGCATGTGAGAAGTAGTTGTACTAGTAGTTAGTGTGTGTGTCTGTGTCTGAGTACGAGCATGTACCAATACTACTAGTTACTACTGTAGTTTTTAGAGCAAATTACCAGTACATTAGCCTAGACTAAATGGAAAAATTCCTATCCTAAGCATCAAATGGCATCTCTTTATCTATAGGAATTGAGATGCATGTCATCTCACTTCCTATGATTTTCAAATTCCTAACCTATGAACGAAAGGAGGCCTCTGTTGGAGTAACTACTGTAGCTAGCAGTACTGCTGGTATAGTAGTTTTCTCCAAGAAGCGGAATTCAACGAAGTCATGATAGTTCCTTCGTCCGAGCAACTTCAAAGTGGGAAGTGGGCCTGTGATTTGACGGCTAATTAGTCATTGTTACTGCGGCGCGATGACCTGGGTCACTCTCCCTTGGAGTTCTGCGTGCATGGCAAGTGGACCAGGATGGTCGACGTCCCACATGTTGGCAGCGGAAGTATTCTTTCCGATATCGAGGAGCAAGGAAACCGCGTGGTATAGTATCACTGCTGATTGGTTCGCAAAAAAATAGTATCACTCCCGATTTATAATTATTTTTTATTTCTGATGAATGCTAGCGTTTCAACTCTTACGACGAAGGGTGCCAAACACGGCACGTGCTGGATGTCCCACATGTCAGCGAAAGGAGTGGGACATGAACAGCGTGGTAGAGCCCAGCGTAAAAAAACAGCGTGGTAGAGCGTCTCCACTTCTGGGTCGGAGACCACATGTAGTAGTACTTAGTGGCATGAACGATACAAAGTGCGACCTGGAGAGAAAGACATGTCTTGTTGGAAGGTCTCGGGGCATACACGTAAACAAATATAAAAGTTAATATGTGCCTCCAGCTAATATAGTATTAGTAGAGTACTTAGGCACGTACTCCATAACATCATCGTGCATTGCACGTACAACATTTAGTGGTAGTACGTAGTAAGAGACAAATGCCGCCCAAGAGTTCCCTTCTCGACCTACTTTTGGGTGTTTGGTAGAGTGTATGGAGGGTGCATGAGTCCACACTAGTTTAGCACAAATACACTAGAAGCATGCATGAAGTGAGCATGCATGAAGAGGGGTGTTGAGTTGAACATGCATGAAGAGGGAACAACTATGCTGAGACGAGAACGTGACCAAACACACCCTATATGCCATGCATGTTCATACCATTTGTGCCTTTCTACTTCACTTACTGCGCTACATTACTCAGGTTCGTACGTCCACTCCTGCGTACATGTCCATCTCGTAGTTCCAGTCCCACGTGTTCTTCATATAGATGGAACGATCCTTGCATAACATGTGCACCTTGATGCTAGATGTCTCGCGTGTTGGCAAAAGGATGAACAAAGCTCACGTAAAAAAATAGAGTGGAAGAACATAGATTATGGACGACCGAGAAGGAGCGAAGAACCTCGTGGTGGAGCGTCTGCACTCATAATATTTAATATTATTCAGCGATATAAAATTAACCAATCATCTCCACAGTGGACTGGAAGAGTACGAAACACGGTAGCCCAGTGTAGTTACATCATACTAGTACATGGCTAACCCACGCTATCACCATATTTCTTGGCTTCCGTATGCGACACCTATCTCTAGTAATCCAGCAGCTCAGATTGCTTCTCCCTCCTCGCCTCTATCAAAGTGCGGCGGGCCGGCATTTCGCGCCTATTGAGGTCGGTTAACTATCACATGTTAGCGACATGCCAAGAGCATTCTGAAAAAATTCCTTTCACGCCCGCTTTCAAAAGAAAAAATCCTTTCACGCATTTAATTTGCATGTATGCTTTGAGCAACTTGCATGTCCTATACTGCTCTGTTTGATACCCTAACTTAGCTAGAGGTTAGACTAACTCATGACTAACCCTGAACTAACTGTAGCCAAAGAGGTGTTTGGGTGACAGGTTAGATTGATAATAAATGCACTTCATGGAGAGAGAAAAGTGATTTTTTCAATGGTCCCAATGAGAACTATCTCCGCTAGCACCTCTTGGGTGGGATAGTTTTTTGGTGGGTTCGGTGCAACTTGCCCCAATTTAAACCCTCATGCTTGGATACTTTAGGGCTATTTGAGCCCCAACTAGCTCAAACTAACTCTAACCCATGGATCCAAACAGGCCTATGGCCAGATCTCGACGTGAAGCGATCGCACCAAGAAGCGGCGCTCTCTTGGCGTCAGCAACTTCAAGCCGGCGCTAGTGAGAGGTCGCCTCCGCTCTGGCTGGGCATTAATGCGGCATCGACGCCGAGGCGGCAGCCGACCGTTTCACGCGGGATGCGCTGCCGGCAAGGGAGTATAGGTTTTGAACTGTTTGGTGTAGTAATCGGTAGTTTGCAAAACTACTCAATTATTGCACTCGCTTTCCTAAGAAATTGTGGTAAAACGTTACTCCACAGCCCGCTTCCTTCTCCTTCCTCTTCCACCGCCACAAGCGTCCATGGGAAGCGACCGTCAACCCTTATATAGGAGTGCTAGCACAAAAAGATGCATGCATGACCACTAAAATTTCCATATTAAAGCGCCGCTCCGGCGGGAGTATGGTGTATGTTGTTACCTTCGGCCGACCCATGGCTACCGGGCGACGGCGACCAGAGAAGAGGCAGCGGGAGGGGAATGAATGCAGCTACTGTTTGGGTTCGCCTTCCGGCTTAAATAAATGCACAGCATCACGTGTACCCGCGGGTGCACAAATTGTAACATACGTGTCTGCTTAAGTGGGCGTCACGTAACTGGTGTGTGTGTGAGGGAGATTCTGAGAGATAGAGTGCGTGTGTGCGACTCTACTCTTCGGACATGTACTCAACCTTTTGCATTGGGGTATAAGTATAATGGTATTTACTTTAGCTAGTGATTCACGTGGCCATGTTAACGTGGTTGTGTCAAAAAAATGTCACTTCCTGCTCGTGATTTGCGTTATATAATTACAAGCAAGATTCTCGTGCATTGCACGGAACATCAATATGCATTTTTTTAGAAAACACCTGTTGTGATTGACCCATGCAGGAGTAATCCCATGTGTAAAAACTAATGATATCTCGAGAATTTTATCGGAAAACTGGTATCTCGAGAATGTCATCGAAAAAATAAAATATGAGAGATAAGGCGAGGAGGAGGGGCGTGGTGGTGGCTGGTGGTCGGAATGGGCGGAGGCATGGGATGGATTTGCGCCGGCAGCGCAAGCGGCCACCATGCATGCTAGATTGTTCCAGACTTATTCCTTTTTAATTGCTAAGCAATGAGGTTATGGAGATAATGATGTGGAGAGAGGTGCAGGTATCTTTTGTAAAATTATCATAGTTTGCTTTCTATCCTCAGATATAGATCATACGGTCTATATTACAAGATGGCAGGCACACCATCATCGCCAACTCGTTTTTTTATAAGGGTACTAATGATAAGTTTGCTGACTACTAAAGTAAAGTGGAATTTGTCCATGTTATGCAAGTAAATAAAGGTGATTGTTTATCATACGGGTAAGGTTGGATGAAGGGTGGTAGGAACAAATGCTCCGCCTAGAGCATGTGTGTGTGAGATGGAGTCTTAGTGTGTGTGTGGGGTGTGTGTGTGTGTGTGTGTGTGAGAGAGAGAGAGAGAGATGGAGTCTTAGTTTGTGTGTGTGTGAGAGAGAGAGAGAGAGAGATGGAGTCTTAGTGTGTGTGTGGGGGGGTGCGTGCGTGCGTGTGTGTGTGTGTGTGTGTGTGTGTGTGTGTGTGTGTGTGTGTGTGTGTGTGTGTGTGAGAGAGAGAGAGAGATGGAGTCTTAGTGTGTGTGGGGGGTGCGTGCGTGTGTGTGTGTGCGTGTGTGTGTGTGTCGCGGGGTCCTCTGTGGCGGATGTAATTTAAGTGTGCATGGCTTCATCATATTGAGGTGATGTGTATGGCAGAGGCCACCAACGATGGGGTGCGAGAGAGAAAATGCTCGTAGAGAGGGAAGAGAAGGTGTGTGCACGTGAGAGGAGTCGACATCGAGAGAACGTGTTTGTTCGAGAGACACCGAGGAAGACTACTATATATTGATCGTGCATGTAGGCGGGAACTAAACAAAGGGATGGTCTTATTGGTTTCGGGGATATAGGGGAAGAGTGAGAGGCGTGGGGGGTAGCTAGAAGGAGATTGTTAAGTGTGAGTGTGTGTGATACGTCTCCAACGTATCTATAATTTTTTATTGCTCCATGCTACTTTATCTACTGTTTTGGACTATATTGGGCTTTATTTTCCACTTTTATATTATTTTTGGGACTAACCTATTAACCGGAGGCCCAGCCCAGAATTGTTGTTTTTTGCCTATTTCTGTGTTTCGAAGAAACAAAAAATCAAACGGAGTCCAAACGGAATGAAACCTTCGGAAACGTGATTTTCTAACCGAACGTGATCCAGGGGACTTGGACCCTAATCCAAGGAACGAAAGAGGCGGTTACGAGGGTGGGGGGCACCCCCCCTAGGGAGCCCCCCTGCCTCGTGGGCCCCCTGTCGCTCCACCGACGTACTCCTTCCTCCTATATATACCTATGTACCCCCAAACGATCAGAGAGGAGCCAAAAACCTAATTCAACCGCCGCAACTTCCTGTATCCACGAGATCCCATCTTGGGGCATGTTCCGGAGCTCCGCCGGAGGGGGCTTCCACCACGGAGGGCTTCTACATCATCACCATAGCCCCTCCGATGAAGTGTGAGTAGTTTACTTCAAACCTTCGGGTCCATAGCTAGTAGCTAGATGGCTTCTTCTCTCTTTTTGGATCTCAATACAATGTTCTTCCCCTCTCTCATGGATATCTATTCGATGTAATCTTCTTTTTGCGGTGTGTTTGTTGAGATCGATGAATTATGGGTTTATGATCCAGCTTATCTATGAATAATATTTGAATCTTCTCTGAATTCTTTTATGTATGATTGGTTATCTTTGCAAGTCTCTTCGAATTATCCGTTTGGTTTGGCCAACTAGATTGGTAGTTCTTGCAATGGGAGAAGTGCATAGCTTTGGGTTCAATCTTGCGGTGTCCTTACCCAAAGGATGTAAAGGGTTGCAAGGCACGTATTGTATTGTTGCCATCGAGGATAACAAGATGGGGTATTTATCATATTGCATGAATTTATTCCTCTACATCATGTCATTTTGCTTAAGGTGTTACTATGTTTTTAACTTAATACTCTAGATGCATGCTGGATAGCGGTCGATGAGTGGAGTAGTAGTGGATGCAGAATCGTTTCGGTCTACTTGTCTTGGACGTGATGCCTATATACATGATCATACCTAGATATACTCATAACTATGCTCAATTCTGTCAATTGCTC
Source organism: Aegilops longissima (assembly GCA_021605205.1). Classification (NCBI taxonomy): domain Eukaryota; kingdom Viridiplantae; phylum Streptophyta; class Magnoliopsida; order Poales; family Poaceae; genus Aegilops; species Aegilops longissima. The sequence goes on along the minus strand of JAHIAM010002551.1, from coordinate 39,433 downwards.
AACAGTAATTTGTTCACCCACCGTAGAATACTTATGCTCTTGAGAGAAGCCACTAGTGAAACCTATGGCCCCCGGGTCTATTCTCATCATATCAATCTCCATCACTTTAATACTTGCTTTGTTTTTACTTTGCCTTTTACTTTTCACTTTGCATCTATACCAAAAATACCAAAAATATTATCTATCATCTCTATCAGATCTCACTCTCGTAAGTGATCGCGAAGGGATTGACAACCCCTAATCGCGTTGGTTGCGAGGAGCTATCAATTTGTGCAGGTACGAGGGACTTGTGCGTGGCCTCCTACTAGATTGATACCTTGGTTCTCAAAAACTGAGGGAAATACTTAAGCTACTTTGCTGCATCATCCTCTCCTCTTCGGGGAAATCCAACGCAGTGCTCAAGAGGTAGCAAGAAGAATTTCTGGCGCCGTTGCCGGGGAGTCTATGCAAAATTCAACATACCAATTACCCATCACAATCCCTATCTCTCGCATTACATTATTTGCCATTTGCCTCTCGTTTTCTTCTCCCCCACTTCACCCTTGCCGTTTTATTCGCCCTCTCTTTCCCAATCTCCTCCTCTTTTTCCCGTTGCCTTTTCCTCGTCCGTTTGTTTGCTCGTGTGTTGGATTGCTTGTTTGTCGCGATGGCTCAAGATGCTACCAAATTGTGTGACTTCACCAATACCAATAATAATGATTTCCTTAGCACTCCAATACTGCTTTGTTGAATCTTGTTATGAAAGATCAATTCGCCGGCCTTCCTAGTGAAGATGCCGCTACTCATCTGAATAGCTTCGTTGATTTATGTGATATGCAAATAAAAAAGATGTTGATAATGATGTCATTAAATTGAAGCTATTTCCTTTTTCGCTTAGAAATCGTGCTAAAGCGTGGTTTTCATCTCTGCCTAAAAATAGTATTGATTCTTCGAACAAGTGCAAAGATGCTTTTATCTCTAAGTATTTTCCTCCCGCTAAGATTATCTCTCTTAGGAACGATATTATGAATTTTAAGCAACTTGATCATGAACATGTTGCACAAGCTTGGGAGAGAATGAAATTAACGATACGTAATTGTCCTACTCATGGTTTGAACTTATGGATGATTATACAAAACTTTTATGCCGGATTGAATTTTGCTTCTAGAAATCTTTTAGATTCGGCCGCGGGAGGCACTTCTATGGAAACCACTCTAGGAGATGCTACTAAACTTCTAGATAATATTATGGTTATTTATTCTCAATGGCATACCGAAAGATCTACTAATAAAAAAGTGCATGCGATAGAAGAAATCAATGGTTTGAGTGGAAATATGGATGAACTTATGAAATTATTTGCTACTAAGAGTGTTTCTTCTGATCCTAATGATATGCCTTTATCTACCTTGATTGAGAATAATAATGAATCTATGGATGTGAATTTTTTTGGTAGGAATAATTTTGGTAACAACGCGTATAGAGGGAATTTTAATCCTAGGCCTTATCCTAGTAATCCTTCTAATAATTATGGAAATTCCCACAACAACTCTTATGGAAATTTTAGTAAGATGCCCTCTGAATTTGAGAGTAGTGTTAAAGAGTTTATGAATTCACAAAAGAATTTTAATGCTTTGCTTGAGGAGAAATTGCTTAAAGTTGATGATTTGGCTAGGAACGTTGATAGAATTTCTCTTGAGGTTGATTCTTTAAAGCTTAGATCTATTCCTCCTAAGCATGATATCAATGAGTCTCTCAAAGCTATGAGAATTTCCATTGATGAGTGCAAAGAAAGAACCACTAGGATGCGTGCTTCCAAAGATGCCTTTATTAGAGCGTGTTCTTCTGATTCCTATGAAAATCAAGATGAAGATCTAAAAGTTATTGATGTGTCCCCCATTAAATCTTTTTTTTGCAATATGAATCTTGATGAAACTGAATATGATCTTCCTTTACTTAGAAGGCGTTCTAAGATTTCAGAGTTTTTAGATCTTGATGATGAAATTGATAAAAGTGGGATTGAAAGAAATAAAAACCTAGATGTTGCTAAACCCACTATTTTGGATCTCAAGGAATTTAATTATGAAAATTGCTCTTTAATTGATTGTATTTCCATGTTGCAATCCGTGCTAAATTCCCCTCATGCTTATAGTCAAAATAAGGCCTTTACCGAACACATTGTTGATGCTTTGATGCAATCTTATGAAGAAAAACTTGAGTTGAAAGTTTCTATCCCTAGGAAGCTCTATGATGAGTGGGAACCTACTATCAAAATTAAAATTAAAGATTATGAGTTTCATGCTTTGTGTGATTTGGGTGCTAGTGTCTCCACTATTCCCAAAACTTTGTGTGATTTGCTAGAATTCCGTGACTTTGATGATTGCTCTCTAAACTTGCATCTTGCAGATTCCACTATTAAAAAGCCTATGGGAATAATTAATGATGTTCTTATTGTTGAAAATAGGAATTATGTGCCCGTAGATTTTATCGTTCTTATATAGATTGCAATCCTTATGTCCTATTATTCTTGGTAGACCTTTCCTTAGAACGATTGGTGCAATTATTGATATGAAGGAAGGCAATATTAGATTCCAATTTCCCTTAAAGAAGGGCATGGAACACTTCCCTAGAAAGAAAATAAAATTACCATTTGAATCTATCATGAGAGCCACTTATGGATTGCCTACCAAAGATGGCAATACCTAGATCTATCCTCGCTTTTATGCCTAGCTACGGGCGTTAAACGATAGCGCTTGTTGGGAGGCAACCCAATTTTATTTTTAGTTTTTTTTTTGATTTTGTTTCTGTTTAGGAATAAATAATCCATCTAGCCTCTGTTTATATGTGGTTTTATGTTTTAATTAGTGTTTGTGCCAAGTTAAACCTATTGGATCTTCTTGGATGATAATTATTTGATCTTGCTGTAATTTCCAGAAACTTTGCGCTCAGTGCCCGAATTATTAAAAATCACCAGAACGTGATAAAATACTGATTCAAATTGCTGCTGATCAATAAAAAAATTGTCTAGGTCTTCTAATTTTGGTAGATTTTTTTGGAGTTCCAGAAGTTTGCATTAGTTACAGATTACTACAGACTGTTCTGTTTTAGACAGATTCTGTTTTGCGCGTGTTGTTTGCTTATTTTGATGAATCTATGGCTAGTAAAATAGTTTATAATCCATAGATAAGTTGGAATAAAGTAGGTTTAACACCAATATAAATAAATAATGAGTTCATTACAGTAACTTAAATTAGTCTTTTGTTTTCTTTCTCTAACGGAGCTCACGAGATTTCTATTGAGTTTTGTGTTGTGAAGTTTTCAAGTTTTGGGTGAATTATTTTGATGTATTATGGAACAAGGAGTGGCAAGAGCCTAAGCTGGGGGATGCCCATGGCACCCCCAATATAATCCAAGGATACCAAAAAGTCAAAGCTTGGGGATGCCCCGGAAGGCATCCCCTCTTTCGTCTACTTCCATCGGTAATTTACTTGGAACTATATTTTTATTCACCACATGATAAGTGTTTTGCTTGGAGCGTCTTGTATTATTTGCGTCTTTGCTTGTTAGTTTACCACAATCATCCTTTCTGTACACAACTTTTGAGAGAAGCCAATTTGATTAGAATTTGCTAGAATACTCTATGTGCTTCACTTATATCTTTTGAGCTTGATAGTTTTGCTCATAGTGCTTCACTTATATCTTTTGAGCGTGATAATTTTTGCTCTAGTGCTTCACTTAGATCTTTTAGAGCACGGTGGTGGATTTGTTTTAAAGAAACTATTGATCTCTCATGCTTCACTTAGATTATTTTGAGAGTCGTTAATAGCATGGTAATTTGCTTAATGTTAATATACTTGGTATTCAAGACATGTGAAACTTTCTTTTGAGTGTGTTCAATACTAAGAAAAGTTTGATGCTTGATAATTGTTTTGAGATATGGAGGTGATAATATCAAAGTCGTGCTAGTTGAGTAGTTGTGAATTTGAGAAATGCTTGTGTTGAAGTTTGCAAATCCCGTAGCATGCACGTATGGTTAAAGTTGTGTAACAAATTTGAAACATGAAGTGTACCTGGCTCGTGCATTCTTATGAGTGGCGGTCGGGGACGAGCGATGGTTTTTTCCTACCAATCTATCCCCCTAGGAGCATGCGCGTAGTACTTGATTTTTGATGACTTCTAAATTTTTGCAGTAAAGTATATGAGTTCTTTTGACTAATGTTGAGTCCATGGATTATATGCACTTTTACCTTTTCGCCTTTGCTAGCCTCTTCTGTACCGTGCATTGCCCTTTCTCACCTTGAGAGTTGGTGCAAACTTCGCCGGTGCATCCAAACCCCGTGATATGATACGCTCTTTCACACATAAACCTCCTTATATCTTCCTCGAAACAGCCACCATACCTACCTATTATGGCATTTCCATAGCCATTCCTAGATATATTGCCATGCAACTTTCCACCGTTTCGTTCATCATCATCATGACATACTTTACTTTTGACATCGTATTTGTGGCAAAGCCATCATGCATTATTTTTCATACATGTCACTCTTGATTCATTGCACCATCCCGGTACACCGCCAGAGGCATTCATATAGAGTCATATCTTGTTCTAGTTTCGAGTTGTAATCCTTATGTTGTAATCAATAGAAGTGTGATGATCATCATTATTAGAGCATTGCCCCAAAAAAAGAAGAAAAAGAGAAAGGCCAAAAAGAAAAAAAGAAAGGCCCCAAAAAAAGGAAAATAAATAAAAGGGCAATGTTACTATCTCTTTTTCCACACTTGTGCTTCAAAGTAGCACCTTGTTCTTCTTGTAGTGAGTCTCATACATTGTGCTTCAAAGTAGCACCATGTTTTTCATATAGTGAGTCTCATAAGTTGTCTTTTCATACTAGTGGGAATTTTTCATTATAGAACTTGGCTTGTATATTCCTACAATGGGCTTCCTCAAAATGCCCTAGGTCTTCATGAGCAAGCAAGTTGGATGCACACCCACTAGTTTTCTTTTGTTGAGCATTCACAGCTCTAGTGCATCCGTTGCATGGCAATCCCTACTCCTCATGTTGACATCAATTGATGGGCATCTCCATAGCCCGTTGATTATCCTCGTCAATGTGAGACTTTCTCCTTTTTTGTCTTCTCCACACAATCCCCATCATATTCTATTCCACCCATAGTGCTATATCCATGGCTCACGCTCATGTATTGCGTGAAGGTTGAAAAAGTTTGAGATTATTTAAATATGAAACAATTGCTTGGCTTGTCATCGGGGGTATAGAAGTTGGGAACATCTTTGTGTGACGAAAATGAAGCATAGCCTAACTATATGATTTTGTAGGGATGAACTTTCTTTTGCCATGCTATTTTGAGAAGACATGATTACTTTGATTAGTATGCTTGAAGTATTATTATTTTTATGTCAATATGAAATTTTGTCTTGAATCTTTCGGATCTGAATATTCATACCACAATTAAGAAGATTTACATTGAAATTATGCCAAAGTATCACTCCGCATAAAAAATTCTCTTTTATCATTTACCTACTCGAGGACGAGCAGGAATTAAGCTTAGGGATGCCTCGTCGCTCCAACGTATCTATAATTTTTATTGCTCCATGCTACTTTATCTACTGTTTTGGACTATACTGGGCTTTATTTTCCACCTTTTATATTATTTTGGGACTAACCTATTAACCGGAGGCCCAGCCTAGAATTGTTGTTTTTTTGCCTATTTCAGTGTTTCGAAGAAACAAAATATCAAACGGAGTCCAAATGGAATGAAACCTTCGGAAACGTGATTTTCTCACCGAACGTGATCCAGGGGACTTGGACCCTACTCCAAGGAAAGAAATAGGCGATCACGAGGGTGGGGGTGCCCCCCCTAGGGCGCGCCCCCTGCCTCGTGGGCCCCCTGTCGCTCCACCGATGTACTCCTTCCTCCTATATATACCTACGTACCCCCAAACAATCAGAGAGGAGCCAAAAACCTAGTTCCACCGCCGCAACTTCCTGTATCCACGAGATCCCATCTTGGGGCCTGTTAGGAGCTCACGGGAGGGGCATCCACCTGGAGGGCTTCTACATCATCACCATAGCCCCTCCGATGAAGTGTGAGTAGTTTAATTCAGACCTTCGGGTCCATAGCTAGTAGCTAGATGGCTTCTTCTCTCTTTTTGGATATCAATACAATGTTCTTCCCCTCTCTCGTGGAGATCTATTTGATGTACTCTTCTTTTTGCGGTGTGTTTGTTGAGATCGATGAATTGTGGGTTTATGATCCAGCTTATCTATGAATAATATTTGAATCTTCTCTGAATTCTTTAATGTATGATTGGTTATCTTTGCAAGTCTCTTTGAATTATCCGTTTGGTTTGGCCATCTAGATTGGTAGTTCTTGCAATGGGAGAAGTGCATAGCTTTGGGTTCAATCTTGCGGTGTCCTTACCCAGTGACAGAAAGGGTTGCAAGGCATGTATTGTATTGTTGCCATCGAGGATAACAAGATGGGGTATTTATCATATTGCATGAATTTATTCCTCTACGTCATGTCATCTTGCTTAAGGTGTTACTCTGTTTTTAACTTAATACTCTAGATGCATGCTGGATAGCGGTCGATGAGTGGAGTAATAGTAGTAGATGCAGAATCGTTTCGGTCTACTTGTCTTGGACGTGATGCTTATATACATGATCATACCTAGATATACTCATAACTATGCTCAATTCTGTCAATTTCTCAACAGTAATATGTTCACCAACCGTAGAATACTTATGCTCTTGAGAGAAGCCACTAGTGAAACCTATGGCTCCCGGGTCTATTCTCATCATATCAATCTCCATCACTTTAATACTTGCTTTGTTTTTACTTTGCCTTTTACTTTTCAATTTGCATATATATATATATATATATATATATATATATATATATATATATATATATATACCAAAAATACCAAAAATATTATCTATCATCTCTATCGATCTCACTCTCGTAATTGATCGTGAAGGGATTGACAACCCCTAATCGCGTTGGTTGCGAGGAGCTATCGATTTGTGCAGGTACGAGGGACTTGTGCGTGGCCTCCTACTGGATTGATACCTTGGTTCTCAAAAACTGAGGGAAATACTTACGCTACTTTGCTGCATCATCCTCTCCTCTTCGGGGAAATCCAACGCAGTGCTCAAGAGGTAGCAGTGTGTTTTACCCATCCAGGCGGAAGTTATGTGCACAAAAGAGGAGAATGATTCGATGTGGCGTTAGGATTGAGGGTAATTAACTACGTATGGAGACATAGAGACCTTGAACGTGCATGTGTGAGAGGTCTACATGTATACGTGGGATGTGTGTGTGTGTGCGCGCGCATGATCGAGATAAAAGAAAGAAGACATAAGTCATAAGATCGGCGACATGGGAGAGATGGATCGGTATGACAATATGCATGCATGTGAGAATGCAGGAAGAAGGCCCGACAATTGAGCATGTGTTTTTGTTTTAAGAGATAGTGGCGTGGGCTGGAGCATGCATCTATGGCGGCAGAGAGGAGTGAGGCGCAACGATTGTGCAAAAGAGACCAACCTATAAATGCATATGTATGGAGAGACATATATAGTGTGGGTGATAGGAAGCAAGACTCCGTGCGAGAAAGAAATGTTGACGGAGAAACTACAGATATATACAGAGATGGAGATGCTAGCTAGAGGGACATCCGCTAGTTTGGGTGTTGGAGATGACCGTCGGGTGGTTCAAAGGGTGAAGTTATATATGTGTCTGAGAGGGCACTTGACTGCATGTAGAGAGCGACATATGTAGTGTGCATGATAGGAATCAAGAGTGAGGGCGAGAAAGAAGGATGATGGAGAAACAGATAAATAGAAAGATAAATATTCTATCTAGTGTGCGTTAGAGATAGGAGTCGAGTGGATTAGAAGGCTGGGCTATGTGTGTGGGTGTGAGAGAGATAGAGAGAGGGTGCATGTGAGTCACATACAAATAGATATCAGAGATAAATGAGATCCAGAGAGACGGAGTTTTGTGTCTCAGAGAGAAAGATATTTCTAACGAGAGTGATAGCTAGAGAGACATACGAGGAACGCAAGATATCTCTAGGGAGAGAGGGTGTGTGTGAGCAACATACAAGAGGACAATGGAGAAATATGAGACCACAGGAGACAGAGTTTGTGTTTGTGTGTGAGAAAGAGATATTGAAGAGGAAGATTCAGAGGTTCTCATATCTAAGGAGCAAAAGACATGTTCAGATGAGGGGTGTCTGAGTGGCACACATGGGAATAGTAGAGACAAATGAGACCCCGGGAGACAAAGTTTTGTGTTTGGGTGAGAGAAAGAGATTCCACATGGAGAATCATAGTTAGAGACACATAGCAGGGAGCGAGATATACTTAGAGAGAGATAGAGTGATGAAGGACGAGGGAGAGAGTACCGTCAATGTGTTACGAAGATAAAAGATCATTGTCGACATACAGGTAGCACGAGAGATACCTGAGAGACGATGAACAGTATAGGTCCAGAGAGATAGTCCTATATAAGCATGAGTGATAGGTATATGAGACGAATATCAGGATTAAAGGGGATTCAAATATTTAAACTCGAGATCACGACAACGATAATATCATAACGCAAATTTGTGTATCAAACATGCATATTCATTTGAATTTGGGCACACGTGAAATGTTATATAGTTTATCAATATTGGTGATCCATAGATTCTTAAATTACAAACAATGCATGGTTTATATATGCAATTAATGCCTAAACGGGATTACACTATATGTTGCGTGTGTGAAACACATTATACATGTGTGAGAAGTAAAAAAACCCGCATGAAACACACATTAATTGGAGACAGTTAGCGAGGAATGCATACATTGGATTTCAACATAAAGTGGTTTCAAATATTTGAAAATCCAAATTGATGGATACAACCTTATGAATCTTAGATCATGCCATTTGTAAACCATATTTATGTATAAATGGTGTTGTGCTTTTGAAAGTTTATATAAAAAATGATGTATATAGAATGTAATTCCAATTGAAAATGGATCCCGCCCGAAAAAAATAGAATACAAACGGGATTCGAATTGAGTTGGCACGGTAAACGTGCACTCCGCAAAATTTGAACGAAGCGGGGAAAGTCGCAGTAACCGCCCGAAACAAAAATCTGCGAGATGGAAATCACTACTGCCTATCCTTGCCACGCAAAGCCTATCTGCTGGATTTCTATAGGTTTCGATAGGGGTAGGTTTGTAATTTCACCCAAACGTGACGTAACCGCCTCTCACCCGGATTCATACACGGTGGGTGCCAAAACACAGTGTGTCCTCGTCCGAAATCGACTCCCTCCCCGATTCATATTCATACACGGTGGGCGCCAAAAACAAACTCTCGTCGGCAAATATTCGGTGTATGCAAGATTACCGTCCTATCCCACACCGACTAATGTTGCTGTGATGTAGTAGAAATTTGAAACGGGGGCTAAGTTTGTAAATTTCCTTGCATTTGAGACAAGCGCACCCTGAATACATGGTTCCCCCCTTCCTCTCTACCTCCCTTTTCCCCATTCGTACTCCGTGGGCGCCAAAACACCCTCTCCACCCCACCCTCCTCCGTCCGTCCCCGTCTGCCACCCCATCCACCGCCGTCCTCCTCCACCATGCTGGAGCTGATACCCCGACGCCACCGTCCATTACAAGAGATCGACCTCTCTCATCCACGGCTTCGGACCAGCATCCTTGCATCCCGTCCTCTCGCTTCATCCCGGCCGTCGTCCACCTTGCCAGCGCCGCTACTACCACCGTCTCGTCCACCGCGCCCCGCCGCCACCGTCTACCCTCCTAGATCTGCTTCCACACTGCCGACATCCATCGCTACCGCAGCACCGTCAATTTCTCAGCAGATGCGTACACGGCGCCGCACCATAGGCGGTACTCTTTCGTATCTGCTCAACTTATTTATCGCAGCAAGAAAATAGATCACCACTGCTTTACTCTGATTTCTTGTCTTGGTTGCGAAGTTGCCTTTGTCGAGTTTGCACCTTCAGATCCGCCATGGCACGCTCTACACTATACTCCCAATGCTTATGGTTTTCCCCTTTTATATTCCACACTAGTTAAATCATAGTAGACTAAATTTCAAAATTGGGTCAGTCGATTTTTCAGAGCTCGCCGAAGAAGTTCGCCCGTGCGATCGAAGGGGCTCGGGTGGTTGTGGGGCCTCGCTGAACGAAGAAAACTCAACGCGGGTGGGGGTTGGGGGGGGTGGGGTGGCGAGAGGAACAAAGGCGGTGGGGAAGGTGGTCCAGCCAGGCGTCCCGTGCGGTGTTCTCAGATGGGAAGAATCGAGACGAGGAAGAAGAAGGGTTAGGAGACGTGGGATCTTCATCCAACCGCTTTGAAATGGTCGAGACAGCCGGGAGTTGCATTCTTAATGCGCTCTGGTTCATCATGTGTGGGCACTGCAAGAACCAACATTTTATTATCCAAAATCAGCTTGCTCTTCTTTACCATGTTCCTCTTCCGTTCTTCTTCAATATGTACTATCTCCAAGTCTTTGCATAGATTCCACCATGGACTACATATGGAGCAAAATGAGTGAATCTACACTCTAAAATGTATCTGGATACATCTGTATGTGATCCATAGTGGAAATCTCTACCAAGACTTATATTTTGGAACGGAGGGAGTATGATAGTAGTAGTACAGTATGTTCCTTGTACTGAAGATGAGCAGGGAGATTTGCTGTGTAGAGGTCTATAGGGTCGGTTGTGATGGACACTTTGAGCCTCTTTGATTCATAGGATCTTGTAAACATAGGAATAGGACTTGTAGTGGCCTCCCCACTTGAATACTATAAGAATAGCAAGGAAATGCGGGGAGCTGTGTCGCCTTTGAGAGTTACACTGATATTAACAGTACCGCACCTTCACTTGAAGAGAGATGGTATCCAAAGCCTTTCTAGCCGTACCGACAATACTAGCACATATATATTCCAGCAAGTTCCACTTTGCTGATTTTACCCTGATGCTTAAGGTTTTCCCGTTATATCTACACTATGATCTGTGTAGCTGCTTTGTGTCGCACTAGCAGCAGTCCAGTCTTGAAGCTAAACACTGCAATGACTTACAAAATTGGCACCAAGGCATTGAGTGCCATTCTGGATGCAATGAAACTCATACGCTCCCTGCCTGTTGATTCTTGTTCAGAATATGATCCTAATGACTATTCTAACCTCGAGGAGTCAAAGGCAGATGGCCTGTCCTGTTCACCCATCAAGGTGTCTGTTCTAATTTGGCAATGTTTTATTGATTGCAGTATCTTGCATATGTTGTCTTGCATTTCTTCTACTTTGTTGCACCGCCATCCTTTAGTTTACTCATCATATATGTCGAGATGCCATGCCCATCCATTATCAATACATATTCCATCTGTCATCATACCATGTTTTTCCACTCAAATGTTGTTCTTGTGCATCGACATCAAAAGGAAGAGGGTGATTGACGAACTGAAGGAGCACCAAAGAAAGTCCTTGAAAACGTGGTGGTGCCGGAGAAATCGCATAACACCCCACTTATATTGGTTGTACAACCAGTGAAACAAAACGTAGGACCGACTCCAGATGGACTGTACCCATACTTCACTGGCCACACCACTAGCCCCACCACACAGGACCTGCACTCCGACAAAAAGGTATACCGATTTCATTTGCCATAGCACCACCTGTACCACGAAAAATCCCACTCCAAAGAAAAAGTACAGCAAGTCCATCGGCAAGACCTATCCCAATCAAGAGACGGCCAATTCCTCTGATTGGAACCCCATTCCATTTATTCCCAGTTTAAAAGACAATGCTTTCAATGTTGTTAGGGACTACGTGCATATATTCCCATCATGGGAAGATTATTGTGAAGACAAACACCATTTTCACATCTTCCTGTCCAACTTACGTGTAAGTGCTATTATTCATGGTTATTATTTTCCTGTTTTCTGCTGATTGAACACATCAATGATTTACATTACATTGTTGTAACTAGGCGAGGGTCAATCTGGATAGTCATGACGAGCAAAGCTTGCTTGTGCTTTTCAAGGAAGCATTGCAGCAGTATCGGTGTTACCTGAGGAAATCACACTTTGATGGCAAGTCTATAAACGAATTTCTGGTGAAGTCTCCTATGCTAAATTTAGAAGACATAGAATGGAAGAACCTTGTTATGCAATCGGTCTCGTTCCTGTGATGAGGTACTGTCTATGAAATCACATGACAATTTGAACTTCTACTTTTCCGCATGTGCCTTACGGATCTTTTTTGCAGGAAATCTGCTCGAAGAAGAATTCTGGTTTGATAAGAACGACAGGATATCGCAAATATGCTGCCCGCTGCTTTGCTCTTGTTAGTACATGTTGTCCTGTATCAATGTACTTGCATACATACCTGGTTCATTATGTGACAGCAGTATGCATGATAGCTTGCTTATCAATTGTTCGCTCCAAATTATCTGATCTGTATGAATGGTTACATTAGTGTACAATATATCCAATGCCAATGTTTTTTTAGCTCTGCATTGTTCTTGTAAGTACATGCTGCCCTTTATCAGTGTACTTATAATGACATGTAGTTGTTCATGTACCATCACTCTGCAGCTTATTTTCCTTTGCCCTCCATTTTCTACACATCAGATCTATATTTACTCTTACCATAAGGTTGGTAATCAAGAAGTTTAGCTGTGCATTGCTCTTGGTTGTACCTTTTGCTCAGACGCTGCACTTACATTTATATCTACTTGGTTATGTAGCATCACTCTTCATCTTATCTTAAATATTCTCCATTTTTTCGTATATTATCACATCTATATTTACTCTTAACAAAATGTAGAATAAAGGCAATGCTTTTGAAGAAGATTCTGTGGTAAACTTCTTGAATTGCCCCCCATCAAGATGGACAAGGCCTTTATAGAGCCTGTCTTCACCAATAATGTAAGTTTGTCCATCTCAAGCCTTCAAACTTTGTTGTATATATTTGGTTAGGCATGACTGCAACAGCTATTATTTTTGGTGTTGGCATCAAATTGCTTGTTTAAAGTTTATTATGTAGTTCATAAACAAAAGTTTGTCCTTTCTCAATTTAAGTTTTCATTGTACAACCAAGTTCCTTCTTCATACCATGTAAATTAAACTATCTGAGCAAGTGATCTTCTTTTGCACCGCATGTATGCTTCGTTCTTCATCCGTAATCCAAAGGTGTGGTGAACCTACCCACTACAAAGACAATGTCTTATTCTGCAATGTCTTAACTATGAACAATGTCATATCATTCTACTATTATTTAAATCGTCTCTTTTTTGCCAATCTGAAATGGTATAAATTGACACACACTAACCATTGATGCTTATGAGTTCTTGATCCGTAATCCAAAGGTGTCGTGAAGCTGCCAACTCCTTCACAATGTCATTTCCTGCCATGTCTTGACCTGAACAATACCATATTGTGTTAATGCAATTTTAAACTGTGTCACTTTATTCGTCAAGAAGAAATGTGATGAATTGTCAAGACTTGATACTTTTATGTGCAAAACACATCATCATCTCGCTTTTTTATCTTTCGAGTGAGGAAGATATAATTGTTGAACAAGCGCACTCTCATCATCTTGCTTTCAGCTTATGCTTGCTGCAGCTCCCAAAGAGGGCTAACCTTTCTTGAACTCTATTGAAGTGCTGTCGGTTTTGTATATTATTTTGTCGGCGTGTTTATTTGCAATTTGGTGGCGATCTTTGATGCCCAATGTATGTAATCTGCTGTCTGCTTGTGCTTTATTATCATAGTGGCGAACTTTGATGCCCAGTGGATGTAATATGCCGTAATTTCTTTATTGTATAGTCTAGGTTTTTTCTTATTCATGATGCTGCAATTATTTTACTGTATATATATCCTGTCTTCGTAGTAAACCGGCCAAACCGTAAAATTACGGTACATAATCGGGCCGTCATGCAATCACGATGTAGGTTGGGCCTGAAACGTGCCGAACAGCTCATGGGACGACAGCAGCCCAAAATGAACCCCGGCCCATGATTGTGCGAATCAAATCACGGGCTTTTAACAGGCCAAAATTGTCTCGCTCCTTGTTTGGCCCAATCGGATATCACCGTGAGCAGGCGGATGCAAACCGGCCGTAGTTAGGCCCAACTATATGACGGGCTTTTAACAGCCGAAATTAATATAGGGCGAAATGTTAAACGGCCCTTAACAGGCCAAAACTAATATCGGGCGAATTACTAAGTGGGCCTTTAGCAAGTGGGCCCAAAAGCATAGTGTCCAGTTGACGGGCGAATCGATATAGGCCATAATTGAGCCCAAAGTCTCTTAAAGGGTCGAACCTGATCGGGTCGTAATTTGGCCCGTAACGTGGTAGGCTTTAACGGGCGGATCTCATATGGGCCACTATTAGGCCCGAGCATGGCAGGCCATTAATGGACCGGATCAAATATGGGCTGGCATTTGGCCCAAAACATGGCGGCGATTAATGGGCCGCCTACTAGGGTCCTCAAAATCTTGTGGGCCTACAAATGGGCCGCCCATTAATGTCGAAAAATCTCATGGGCCTTTAGTCGGGCGGCCCATTATGATCCGCAAGAATCTTGTGGGCCTTTACCTAGGTCCGGCCCATTATGGCACACAAATCTTGTGGGCCTTTACATGGGCCGGCCCATTATGGCCCGCAAAATCTTGTGGGCCTTTAGCTAGGCCGGCTCATTACACTACAAAAAAAAGACACATCCATGACATTTTGGGCCGAACGAAATTTTTTTCATCATACATATGACACTTCTATGACGATAATTGTGACAAAACCGGTATCATCATAGATGTGGTGGGCTCTTACTTCTATGACAAAAATCATGACAGAAAATGGGCTTTTCGTCTGGGCGGCTGGAGACGCAGCTGCATGACATTCTTTGGGCCGTCCATGACGGAAAAACCGTGGTAGAAGCGAGGGGAGGAAAATTTCGGGAGTTGCGGTTACGGTGGGAGGTCGGGGCGAGCGATCGCATTTCTCTCGTGCGTCGCGCTACTGTGTGCGAGGCGTTGGCTCTAACTGAACCCGAGAGATTGCACTACAGGCTACGCGTTACTGAACCCAAGCGATCGATCGATGGTTGTTAATCGAACTCGATGGAGCGATTCTTCGCTCTCGCCGCTAATCAAGCCGATCGATGCCGCCTCTGGATGAACGATGGCGAGCGCGGGGGTGGGGTTTGGATGAACAGTAGACGATGGAGGGGTGGCCGTGGAGGGGTGGTTGAATAGGGCCCCGTGGTGTGGAGGGCTGGATGAATAGTAGACGGTGGAGGGGTGCCCGTGTGGAGGGTTGGTTGAACAGTAGCCGGTGGAGTAGCGCGCGGTGGAGGCTGGATGAACAAGAGCCCGTGGAGGCTGGAGGTGGTCGACGGTAGCCCGTGGAGGCTGGAGGAGGTCGACGGTGGAGATGAACAGTATCCCGTGGAGTCCCCTTTTGCGGTACGCCACACCCTCCCCATTTCGACCGTGGCGCCCAACACAAGTCCGTTTAAATCCGCTTTTGCGATACGCCACACCTCTCCCGATCAACAGGACCCCGTTTCGATTTGTGGGAGGTCTGTTTCTCCGCTTTGAGGTACGCCACACCCTCCCGATCAACAGGACCCCGTTTCGACCGTAGGGAGGCCCGTTTCCTCCGCTTTTGCGATGCGCCAGGCCCTCCGATCAACAGGACCCGTTTGACGCGGGCGGTCGAACACAAGGCCGTTTCCTCCGTTGTGCGGTACGCCAGGCCTCGTTTCCATCGCCTGTTCCGTCCAAGCCCTCCCGATGAACACGACCACGCATTCCATTTTGACCCAGCCGGTTGGATCCCCATGAACACGACGATGACGCTGTTTCTCCGTTCCCACCCCGCCATGTACGTATGCGCGATAGGCATTAGAGACCCTGCCCGTATGTACGTATGTGGCCGTATTTTCTTTCTTACACCCTCGCCGTTGTACATACGTGTACATGCTACGTGCGCGCCTCTACATCCACCAGTATATATGTACGTACACGTTCGCGACCAGAATGACAATGCTACGTACGCTACGACCAGGTGGGTCCCGACTGTCAGGCACTTCCTTACATGCGACGATGTAGCTGGTGGGTCCCAGCAGTCAGGGGGGCGAATCGTTTTTTTGGACGCACTTCCTTGCGTGTGAAGATGTAATTGGTGGGTCCCAGCAGACAGGGGGGAATGTTTTTTCGGTAAATACGGTGGCCCATCCGGTGGGTCCCAGCTGTCAGGTGGAGGAATAATTATTTTGCGTGTAATAAGGAGGAACTTCCTTGCTGCGGTCGTGGACCCAGCTGTCAGCCTCTCCACGTATAGTCCACTGCTGATGGAAGCCATTCCTTGACCACGTTGACCACACCGCGCCGAGAGCACCAGGGCGGTGGATGACGGCGAGGCCTAGGAAGGGGACGACGCGGAGCCGGGGAAGACGCGGCAGTGGATGCCCACGCGTAGAGGAGTATGAGGGTTCACTCGTTCGGCTGTGGTGTGAGGTTGTTGTCGCCGCTGAATAACAGGGGGTGTGGGTGCGTAGAGGGATGGCCTGGGCAGCGGTGGGAGTAGTAGGGGGCGGTGAGGCCTCCACGGCATCACAGCCGGCCACGGGCGGCAGGAGCAGGCGGCACGACCGCACTTTGCTGGCGGCTGGAGCAAGAAGACCAGAGGTTGAAGAAGCACTACGGCCGTTGGATGGGCATCATACGGTCACTGGAGCTAGAATCGTTCATATATTGACTAAAGTTGACAAAGGCCTCCGTCCCAGTCAACTTAGTAGGCCCACAAGTCAGCCTCCCACCAAGGTTGGTCCCAGCCAGCAGGGGGGTATTCATTTTTTTGTGCGTAATAAGGAGGCACTTCTGGTGGGTCCGAGCTGACAGTGGGGGGTGGTACGTTTTTTTCACGAAATACGGTGGCCCGTCCTGTGGGTCCCAGCAGTCAGGGGGAAACATTTTTTCGCGAAATTCTGGTGACCCGTCCGGTGGGTCCCTGCTGTCAGGTGGAGGAATAATTATTTTCCGCGTAATAAGGAGGCACTTCCTTGCGGCTGCCGTGGACCCAGTGTCGGCCTCTCCACGTCTGATACTCTTCCGATGGAAGTCGGTCGTTGACCACATTGACCACGCCACCGAGAGCACCACGGCGGTGGACGACGGCGAGGCCTAGGAAGGGGACGACGGGAGCCGGGAAGACGCGCAATGGAAGCCCGCGAGAGGACTACGAGGGTTCACCGGTTTGGCTAGGGTGTGAGGTTGCCGTCGCAGGCCTGGCCAGTGTGGGAATAGTAGGGCGGTGAGGCCTCCGGGCAAAGACAGCCGCCACGGGAGGCGAGGAGCATGCGGCATGACCGGCGCTGCTTTGGGCGGCAGGAGCAAGAACACCAGAGGTTGAAGAAGCACTACGACCGTTGGATGGCCATCGTACGGTAACTGGAGCTAGAATCGTTCATATTGACTAAAGTTGACAAAGTCCCCCGTCCCAGTCAACTTAGTAGGCCCACAAGTCAGCCTCTCACCATGGTGGGTCCCAGCTAGCAGGGGAAGTATTCATTTTTTTGTGCGTAATAAGGAGGCACTTCCGGTGGGTCCGAGATGACAGCGCGGGGAATGTTTTTTCGCGAAATACGCTGGCCCGTCCGGTGGGTCCCAGCAGTCAGGGGGGAAACTTTTTTTTCACGAAATAAGGTGGCTCGTCCGGTGGGTCCCTGCTGTCAGGTGGAGGAATAATTATTTTGCGCGTAATAAGGAGGCACTTCCTTGCGGCCGCCTGGACCCAGCTGTCAGAATCTCCACGTACACTACTCTTCCGATGGAAGTTGGTCGTTGACCATGTTGACCACGCCGCGCCGAGAGCACCAGGGCGGTGGTCTGGACGACGGTGAGGCCTAGGAAGGGGACGACGCGGAGCCGCGGAAGACGCGGCAGTGGTAGCCTGCGCGGAGAGGAGTACGAGGGTTCACTGGTTCGGTTGCCGTCGCCGCAGAATAACAGGGGGTGTGGGTGAGTAGGGGGATGGCCTGGCCAGCGGTGGAAGTAGTACGGGGCAGTGAGGCCTCCGCGGCATCACATCCGGCCACGGGAGGCAGGAGCACGCGACACGACCGGCGCTGCTTTGGGCGGCTGGAGCAAGAAGACCAGAGGTTAAAGAAGCACTACGGCCGTTGGATGGACATCGTACGATCACTGCAGCTAGAATCATTTATATTGACTAAGTTGACAAAGCCCTTGGTAGGCGTCAACCTAGTAGGCCCACAGCTCGGATTTGGCAGAGAACATATAGCCCATTTGCGATTTGTAAGAATGTATAGCCCATTTTTCAATTCTAATGGAATTTACTACAACCCATTTACGGGTTTGTTAAAAGTACAACCCAACTTCTAGGTAGGACAAGGATTAATAATTTCAAACAACCGCTCAAAACAGAATTCAAAAAAAATTCCCACATTTTGATGGGATTCGAAATATTTTTATCCGAAATTTCTAGTCAGGTTAAATATAATTTCAAAATAAAGTTGTATCACGTTAAAATCCAACGAAATATTGTGCGCGCAACAAGTAATGAAATTAAAATTTCTAAATTCCAAAAACAATATATATTTCAAACTAATTACGTATTTGGTGCATAGAAATTACCCAGTTATTATAATTACATCCAATTTATTATTTCTTAAAGTCCATTTTCTTGTTAAGCCTAATGCATACCTCCTAGGAAACTTTGCAGCCAGCGGGCGGATAACAAGTTGACCGGATATTGTGTACAACTGTCGGCCCGCTTGCATTGCTGATGTTGAAAAAAGGCATGTGTAGTACAAGACAACCTAACATGGTTACTCAGCCCACATTCGTGGACGCCGAAAGGCCCAAACAAGGCTTCAGACAACTTTTGAAGTCACTCAGCTCAATTAATAACTTAAGAAAAATGTTAGATTACAAAGGAACCTAATTAAAAGCTGTCACGAGCAAATAAATAATTCAACGGGTCCCACTTGTGTGTGTGTGTGTGTGTGTGTGAGAGAGAGAGAGAGAGAGAGAGAGAGAGAGAGAGAGAGACCATCGGTCGATGCTCAGAATACATCTTTCAGCCATATGCATTGCTGATGCTCAATAAAACTTATATAGTTGACACAATCATATAGAACATCATAGCACACTGAACTTGCATACAAAAATTTCACGCAGCGCACAATCAGGATGGAAGCAAAGGATCGTTACGGAAGGGCTATGTTGAAACCAACGAAGTCGTACATAATGGTTCATCATCTTTATAAATGACGGGAAATATCTTGAATGTTGTGCAAAGAAAATGATGACAACACAATAAGTTCTGCTAGCACATTAAGTTGACGACAACCCTTTCTAAAAAAGTTCAGGTACAAAATTAGAACAGGTCACAATCAAATGTACCGCATATCGCTGCTTCGCACCCATAGCTCGGATTTAACTAGTACTATCGACAAGATTCAGTTGTTACCTCAAATTAGAGCACATCCAGCAGCCAGCCCTTCCTCTTCTCCCAAAGAAGCAGTGGCCTCCGCCAGCGATGGAGTAGACCTCGTGCCATCCATCGTTACGAGCAACACGGGAAAGTCGGCGTTGACTCTGTAATGGACGTCGTCGATGGACCCTGGCACCAGCGTGGGCGGCAGGACTTCGATTGATGGATTGACCACTTCTTCGACATGCACGAACACTCGATACAGGTACATCCCTAACGTGGTCCGCTGCGGCCTTGGTGGCGACGAATAGTACAACCCCGGTTCCTGCACCGGTATCTCAACACCAATCACCTTCGGTATGGTGGACGGCTTCTTCATCCATGCCATAACCGTCAGATCCCAGCTGTATGGAGGAGCAAACATACTTACGAGCTCACCTCCAAGGTCGTTGATAAGCTCGTTCATGGACTCGCTGTTCCAAGCACGTCGAGGCATGCCGGGGAAGGTAAGCTTTGTTAAAAACTCAAGCTCAGAGGGCACCGAGCCCCATCCTGGGTGCCACCGAACAAACCTCACCAGCGCGCCATCGCAGAACAAACGCCGGGAAGATTCGAACACACGACTGCAGTCGAAAGTTGTTCGGAACCTGATGAAGAAATCAGCCGGTGGCGGACAGACTTCGACGAGCAAGTCACTTATTTGGATGTCGTGCGCAATGCCAATAGCTTTGACAAGGTCGTCCAGCGAGACGGGAGGCCGGTCGCCGTTGATGGTTACCATCAGCACTTTGCCGGCAAACTGGTCGTCAAGCGCCGCCATGCCACTGTTGAGCGACAGCACGCAGCGGCCGAAGGCAGGACGGACCTCAGGATCTCCGGCTCGGAGATCCGCGTTGACCGGCGACATGATAGTGCGCTTGAGTACAGGGAGAATAGGAGGGGGATTTGGGGGAACTGGAGTAGGAATCGAAATTCCAGAGGTGGGTGAGGGGCGGGAGACTGGGATGAAAAGGTAGCATGAATTTCGAGCACGCGCCAATATGCTCTCGGCGCGCAAGCGCACGAAAACACCGTGGCGCCCACATGTCGGCCTAAGAGTCCTTATTCTTTCTTTTTGGAGAGCCCAGCCTTTTTTCCAGGATCTTTTGAGAGCCCGCCCGAAAGTCATAATTGACATGTTTGGCATTGCGTTACTACTCGCCCATATTCAACGACACCTCACCGCCCAAACAAGTGTACATCATCGAATAGACAAGTGAGCTCAAATTATATAACTTGAAAAAGGAGATATACTCTAAACACTTGAGAATGGTGATGCCCTCATTTAGCCCACCAAAGAGTTCGAGCCAATAAACAGTTCAAACAACGATATATACAACATTCAAACACCGACTAGTGACTACTATCGACATAAACAGCAAGACATGATAGTTCATAAGAAGTCTTGCTACACCACCAAAACGTACCCATCTGCGGCGCTCGGACTCTCGTGATCCGGCGAGAATGATATTCTAAATGTAAGAAACTATTACATAGAAAGAGTGACATAGACGAAGATGACCAAATGACAAGGAATATGCATAACAAAAGAAAGAACTACCCATCCGAACCAGCAGCAAAGACAACAAAGTCATTGAAGAGATGATCCAACACCATCATAATTTGCAGCCCGCTTGACCCGGTGATCCGGAGACACCAAGACTCCACCCTTCGATGCAACAACCCAATTACCTATCAACCTCAAGGCTTGAACCACATCACTGCTCGTCGTAATTGAGACATCCAAGGATCAAAGTTAATCCGGATGCCTTTGTCATTCTCACCTTCTTTTGGCTGCAGGCTGTATCGTTGACAATCGGGGAGTATGCTCCCGAACTCCTAGGGCTCGCCGTGTAGACACATTTTCCATAGCAAACAGAGCCTCTCTGCCATCAAGGTCCTTGCCAGCGGTGATCTCCTGGTTAATCGGATAATTGAGTCAGAGAAAGAGAGTGTGAACCAAGGCTGTTTACCCGCCTCAACTAAAAAATCCTAAAGGCCCCAACAAGCTGGTATCCTGCTCATAGGCGTAATAGCCATCGTCCGGATACTCACGTATTACACGGTGCTTGTATACTGATGGGGTTTTGCAATATAACTTTTCCGGCTCATGTGTCCGAATGATCATCGAGTCTTTTACCGTCGTCGATCGAGCGAGGAACCAGTTGTGCTTCCTGTTTTTGGCTAAGGTGGTGTAATTACAAATGGCGATAGCTTCGTAGGGACACCGCAACATATCAAAAAGGACAGGCATTGTTAATGTAAGATCAGCATTGTTCGTAGTATGAGTAGGATAATGCAAGAAATAGCATTGATATGTCCTGTTGGGCTGGGAGGAAAATACATGGAAATGTATACTGGGTTCAAAATATAGAAGTGCCATGCATGGTTATACTCATGTTATCTCGCAATCGATTCTTCACAGAAACTACCATGTCATGCATGTTATGTAATCATGTTCTGTCCTCACAAACAAATTCTTCAAGGTAACTAACAGACCATGCATTGTTATATACTCGTGTTACGTGGGCAAATTTTTTTGAGAATATTATTCTAGTCATTGATTCTCAAGGGCGAATATAGGTATGTACACATGGTAAGCATTGCAGGATTTCACTACTTCCAAATATAGAGTTCTCCATATGCACATTTACTTCCCTAATGTATGGTTAGATGAAACCAACCGTGTGGTGCATGTTTCTACATCATGAAAATGAGGAAACTAACATGGCCATTGATACACACTCATATTTAGTAGTAGTATATAGATTATTGTGAAATAAGGATAATATCCATATATTCCTAACCGTTTGATTATTCAGGGTACAAATTGGCTGTAATGACATGGTCACAATCGCATGAATTAAGTCATTCCAAATATAGCTGATTTACGGCGTCTCTAATATATTTCCATAGTTCTACTCAAATTCTGCTCAAACAGGGATATGCCAATCATCAAAAAAGTTCAAAGCGATTCATGGCGTCATCATTAACATGAGATGGAAACAACTTACACGCGTCGTCCCAGCAATACGTGGTGCCATCTGCTTTGTCGATCGCGTAGATGATGCCATTGTGTTCAATAGCATCACAGAGGTGTGTATCAGCTTTGACGATGATCCACTGCGAGCCGAGTTGTCTCCAGCTAAAAAAGGCACCGACGTAAAGATAGGCGAGTCCGCGGTCGAACAAGGCAATTAGCTTGAAGTCTGCGTAATTCGAATGTTGTGTGGGTACTTGGCAGATTACAATCTTCTGCAAAACAAGGTCTGTCCAACTGACGTAGTAATCTAGATGACTTGGACCGTGATGGTAATACTCTATGTAATCCAACGGAGGAAGGATAATCTCATGGGAGGTCTAGAAGTTCACGAGCACCAACTTTTTACCGTCTTCTCTGAAGGCAGCCATCCAGTGGGAGTTCATGCCGACCCAGTACATACCTGCCAAGAAGTTTTGGGCGATGGTGATTGGATCGATGTCGAGGGAAATGATGTACGGCGACACACTACATACCTGCAAAGAAGTTTCGGCTAATGGAGATCGGATTGAAGTCGAGGGGCATCATGCACGCCTCTGTATCATGGTGAGCCAATCTCGCAAGACCAGATAGCAGCAAGCAGGGTGTCTTGAGAAGCTTAGGCCTCGCTTCGACGATGGCCGTGTGCATGTCCCTCGAGCATGCAGCCAGCCACAGGGCGGTCAACATATCCATACACGAACAACAGAGGTCGAGGATGTCACTGGGGAGATTGCTCCAATCGCAGCTCATATGGATGTTGCGCGGTTCGCGTTCGGCCATGGTGGAGTTTGGAAGGGGGCTTGATTTACAGGGGAGAAGGATGTCGGTGCTGGAGCGGCTAGCAAGGGAATAGTGGTACTGGAGGAGGCGAGTGAGGCGACGGTACACGGGGGCACAGTGAGATGGAGACGGAGACGAAGAAGGAGATGGAGATGGAGTAGTGCTATGGGAGCGGAGAGGGAGACGAGGCGAGGCGCCAATGTGTTTGTCTGTGGCGGTGACAGGCGCATGCAGTGAGGCTGACTTTGGTAACCCGAACACGCCCTCCCTAGACTAGTGTCGGCGCGGGGTGTTGTCACTTCACCGTGAGGACCAGATGAATAGTATTTTGACCATCAAGTG
Source organism: Aegilops longissima (assembly GCA_021605205.1). Lineage (NCBI taxonomy): Eukaryota > Viridiplantae > Streptophyta > Magnoliopsida > Poales > Poaceae > Aegilops > Aegilops longissima. The sequence goes on along the minus strand of JAHIAM010002551.1, from coordinate 15,762 downwards.
TACCACAGTTGTACTACTACTACTACCAGTAGGAACATGAGTACTCGATTGTATAGCGGAAATAGGTCTCCCATGCTAGCATGCTGTTCACTTCATCGTTCGTATCATCCATATTGCGAAGCGTAACCAAATTCTGCATGCCCAATCAACGCCCTGCCGCGATGCATGCAAAGGGTCATTCGTGCATCAAGGATGGCATGCAGATCGTTCCACACTTGAAAAGAGGAAAAATGGAAAGGTAGAACGCGGCAGCAGAGGAAGAGAACGCTGGCTAACGAGGATGGGAGGGGATCGAGGAGGAAGTTAATGCTCCACGCCTAAAGGTTTTGGGAAAACCTGATTTTCATAAGGTGACTTATACTCACCTAAACGGAGGGAGTATTCCTTAACCAGATAATATTGTGTCTCCCACTCACGGGCTCAAGAAAAAAGCTACGACATATTTTTTTTTATCTGTTTGCATAGGTCCCACCTATCAGGAAGGATGGACACGTACACAAACAGGTACGACTCCTCAGTCTACCCGCATAGCCTTTTCGTTTAGTATACCTAGCCATCTAATCAACTGCCTGCACGCCACTTCTCCCATTTACTTCTCCATCGGGAACCAATTCGCCTCGGCTTCTTCACCTCCCCTTCGTCTTCATTTGCATCCAAACCCCACTGCATTCACATTGTTTTAACCTCTTTAAATAATCATCTACTACTTCAGTTAGACTAGCCATCTAATCCTAATTCTCCAAACCATAGCCCTCCATTCCAGCGGTTCCAAATGGCGAAAGAGATCGAGATGCAGGTTTTTAGCGTCCAACATGTCCTCGTCGAAGGCTCGATGCGCATATTTGCCACCGTCACCGTCCACCCAAGGGTTGTTGGCAGTGGATCAACAATGTATCCAACTCCCTCAAAAGGTAGAGACGAGGTCATCGGGCTCGATCAGAGTACACGGGCGTGCCCTCAGGAAGATCCAGTAGCGCAGCGATCCTTCACCGTGCCTCGAAGATGATGTTTTGGTGTACCACATCATACACTCGCCCTCCATACCAGGTGAGCTTCACGATTTCTTGTCTCGGGAGGACATATACTTCTGTGGGGCAGCCATCGAAGGGGATAAACAGAAGCTGGAGCTGTACAACCTTGATTTGAAAAGCATCGCTGACCTACAAACCAGAGTCAAAATTCCTATAGAAGATTGTGCTAAACAGACACCATCCCTATTTGACGTAGCAAATTTTGTGCTCGGTACAAATCTTCAGAAGGGTGACGAGATGGTGGCATTAAGGTCGTCTGGATGGGAGAATTATCCCTTGACGTACGAGCGGATAAAATATGCTGCCCTCGATGCCCGTGTGAGTTTCGAGATAGCTGCAAGGTCCAAAGAGCTTGTTGTGAAGCCGTCTCCCACAGAGAATGAGAACAAGAAGAAGAAGAAGAAGAAAACGCTGCACCAGCAGGAGGGCATTATGGATGGACGAACTATTTCCTCTCTTGTAAAAAAAATTATTCCCTCTCGGTGTATATTGATATAGATGGACTATTTCGATGGTGTGCATGTCTTTGGAACAGAGTAGTAGCATGGGTCCGCTTGACTATAAGGAACTATTTATCCACATATATAGCTTTCTCTGCTACTCCTTCCAGTGATCGGTATACAGTGCATGTGTCCGTAGACATGATAGCTTGTCCATGGAAGTTCAACTATGGCGACCATCACGTTTCATCTCGCGATTCCCACGATGCCTCTCCAAGCCACGGCACCACGCCCCCCGACGTGCGCCTCACCCCTCTCGGCTGCACCCGCCCTCTGCCTTTGTGTGCATGACATGTGGGCCACCTAAAATGCGGCGAGCATCAAGTTTCTACCACAGCCACCCGCGATTCCCACGACGCCGCTTGAATCCATGAAACCAGACATTCCCCGACCTGCCACTCACCCCTCTTGGCCCCACTGCCCCTCTGCCTTCGGGAGCATTACATGTGGACCAGTCACCTATCGGGTCCACATGTTATTGACTCAAAGGTAGTTGTAGTAAGCGCTGAAGCTCAGTCCCGACGGCCCCGAGAGGAAATGTAACTCTGCGCCAGGCTTGTGGTGCTCCATAAAGACGAACTCGTGCCAAACTCGAGATTTGTTTCTTTACTATACATGCACATAGCGATTTAATGGACATTGTAATATCAACATGTGATGGGGAGCTCTAAATTTGAATTTGAAACTTATAAAATGAAAAGATTCAAAACAAATAAAATGGGAGAGAGGGAGTATATCGTAGGATGTGTCCCATACAAAATAAGTCCCCTGGTTTGTCACCGCGAAGATGCGGTTAGAAAGGAGCACATCGTCTTCCTACTCGTACGACAACAAATCGGCAGCAGACAGCATGGTCCGCCTTTGACCGCCATGTGCAAGGTTCGTGCTATCTTTTATTCAATCTCACCGTGGTTCCATCGTACCAATTCATGCAGTGGCCCGTTGCATGGCTGATCCCAATGTTGGACAAAGGTTCTACGGGAACGGTGTCACCGTTGTAAATGTTGTGCAAATTGATGTTGGTACCCTCCGTACATATGCAAGCCAATCTCCACTGCTTTTGAGCCTAGCACGTGAAACAAAGGGCAGGGGAGAATTAGGAAATGGACACGAAGTAGTCTTTAGAATGCATTTACTACGTGATCAAACTCATCTTACCTGCTCATCGGAGGAAATCAGAGTGCCCCTCGGCGTCGGCATCTCAAGGGCGTCAACTTGCAACTCTGACCACGCCGCTACCGGAGAGACCCCAAGGAAACATCCTCGTGCGTTCCACGGAACATCAAGATGCATTTGTATGAGTAGTTTATATTGTGAGAGAAAAGGATGAGCGAGGAAGGCCTCTAGAGATAGAGATGGACACTACTACTACCAATGTGTTTGGCCGTGCGTTGCAATGGATCCAAACTAGTAGAATAATACTTGTTCGCGTGCTTGAAATATAAACACTAGTTTTGATATACATGTGTCAGCAGACACGACAGCTTGTCCATGGAAGTTGAACCACGGCAACCATCACGTTTCTTGTTTCTACCACTGCCACACCCACGCGCGATTCCCACGACGCCGCTCCAACCCACGGCACGACGTCCCCCGACGTGGACATGGATCCTCTGACGTGGCTATCATTGCCTTGCCCTGCCTTTCCTTCGCTGACAGGTGGGACCCATGCTTATGGGTCCCACATGTTAGTGACAGAATGGTAGGATTGTTAAATCCCTTGGTGTGGCCATCTCGCCTCCTGCGCCCGACGCCCACCGTGGTACCTCGCCACGGCCACGCCACCACCGGCCGGTTCATCTCAAACGAGTGAGTCGCGAACCACGCCACCACCATGAGAATGACATGTGGACCAGCCACATTTAAGGCCCACATGTTATTGACTCATAGGCCGAGCACTAAGCCACTGAAGTTCAGTCCCGTGGGCCCCGAGAGGAAAATGTAACTCCTGCGGCAGGCCTTGTGGTGCTCCCGCAGTAAGATCTCGTGCCAAAACTGGAATTTGTTTCTTACTACTACTAGTACTAGTAGGAAGGTACACGTGCATTGCACACATGAGATTCTGGTGGTTTGTGCATTATGCTTCTACATGTGTAGTTTTCTGGATTCTAACATGTGGCAAAATTTGGTGGAATGTAAGGTTAGGCAAGTTTGATTAACTTAGGTGAGTGTTTGGTTCAAGCCACACCTTAGGCAAGCCACACCGGCCCCACATGACATACACACAAAAAATGTGGCAAAATTCCCTTAGGCTTGCCAACTTGTGGCAAAATTTGGTGGAATGTAAGGTTAGGCAAGTTTGATTAACTTAGGTGAGTGTTTGGTTTAAGCCACACCTTAGGCAAGCCACACTAGCCCCACATGACATACACACAAAAAATGTGGCAAGATTCCCTTAGGCTTGCCAACTTGTGGCAAAATTTGGTGGAATGTAAGGTTAGGCAAGTTTGATTAACTTAGGTGAGTGTTTTGTTCAAGCCACACCTTAGGCAAGCCACACTGGCCCCACATGACATACACACAATAAATGTGGCAAGATTCCCTTAGGCTTGCCAACTTGTGGCAAAATTTGGTGGAATGTAAGGTTAGGCATGTTTGATTAACTTAGATGAGTGTTTTGTTCAAGCCACACCTTAGGCACACTGACCCCACATGACATACACACACAGAATGTGGCAAGATTCCCTTAGGCTTGCCAACATGTGGAAAAATTTGGTGGAATGTAAGGTTAGGCAAGTTTGATTAACTTAGGTGAGTGTTTGGTTCAAGCCACACCTTAGGCAAGCCACACTGGCCCCACATGACATACACACAAAAAATGTGGCAAGATTCCCTTAGGCTTGCCAACTTGTGGCAAAATTTGGTGGAATGTAAGGTTAGGCAAGTTTGATTAACTTAGGTGAGTGTTTTGTTCAAGCCACACCTTAGGCAAGCCACACTGCCCCACATGACATACACACAAAAATGTGGCAAGATTCCCTTAGGCTTGCCAACTTGTGGCATAATTTGGTGGAATGTAAGGTTAGGCAAGTTTGATTAACTTAGGTGAGTGTTTTGTTCAAGCCACACCTTAGGCAAGCCACACTGGGCCCACATGACATACACACAAAAAATGTGGCAAGATTCCCTTAGGCTTGCCAACTTGTGGCTCTCATTTTGAAGAACTTATTAATAACTTTGCCTGAGCTTAGTTGTGGCAAATTTAGTCATGAATTAAGTTCAACCATGGAGTCTACATGTGGCAGAATCTGGTGGATGATATCCAATGGCCAGTAGTGCTCGGATTTGCCATCTTTGTACCGTCAGATTGGCTTCATCCAACGACCAACTTTCAAAGTTTTTCACACACTATATAGGGGTATAGATATAGATGTGCCGGTCCGTTGCAATGGATCCAAAGTATATCTATTTAGTGGAGTGCACTCTAAACACATTATCTATTTATATTTCTCTAACCTTCCGTAGCCATGCAACCAAGCCACATAAGCTTCATGGGTGCCCCCCACATCATATTATTCATACTACGTTGATTGAAAAAAAGATAAATCACCCAAAACAAGATCTTCCCGTGTTTTGTTCCTACGATGTTGTGCCGTGCACGTATCTACTAGTTGTATAGTGGTAGTACTAGTAATATAATAGTATTAGGAGTACAAACTTGGTAGGAGTGGTACTAATACGGAATGCTCCTACTCTATCAACGAGCCCCGTCTGACACAAAATTTCTTGGCTTCCGTGCTACAGCTAGATCTTCCCCTTGTTTCTGTTTTCCAACCTGGTGGCGGGCGGGGTGTCGGTTTGCTCAACGGGCGGTCCCACATGAAAGTGAAAATGCTAGGCACAGGGGCGGAGCTACGTGAGGGCCAACACGTGCCCTGGCCCGCCCAACCTAGCAGGATTTTCGTAGTTGTACATCTAGTTTTGAGGCATGGAACGTCAACGCAAGGGTAATTTCTATAGCCTGTCTAGACTGGCACGCCCAACGTTTTGCTTCAAGCTCCGCCACTGCTAGGCAACACGCCTTCCCTAAGCTATGTGTCGTGCCGGACGGGCCCGGGCGTGTGGGGGTGCGACGCGAACGTGGCAGGCCTTTTCCTTTTACTAGCAATGTGCCCGTGCGTTGCGACGGATCCAAAGTAGTAGAATAGTAGTATTTGTTCACAAACTTGAAAGAAATCACTATTGTTTTGATATACTCCTAATATATTACTCCCTCCGTACCTAAATATTTGTCTTTTTTGAGATTTCAAATGGATTATCACATACGGATTATATAGACATATTCTAGTGTTTCTAGCAAGATGCCCGCCCGTTGCACGAAGTTGATGGAAAAGGTAAGCACAACTTATAAATTGACGGATGGAGTACTAGTTAGAGTGATGCCAAATTTTGGTCCCCATTGTATTTCGTGCCAAATTTTGACCATAGATTAAACTAAGAAAATGTTCACGCATGTCACCAAACATTATATTTTTCAAAAGTATGTTCAAAGACGAATCCAATGAGATATTTTTTCTTGACATGCCTTAACATTTTGTTAGTTAAATCTTTAGTCAAAATTTGGCACAAACTATAAAAGGGACCTATAAACCAGGACGGAGGTAGTACCCACTATGAAGGTAGTAACATAGTCTAGGGATATGTGTATGTTACTAGTGTATGTTACTCACCATTGTGGCTAGTCTAACACATAGGCGTGGTACATTAACTCTCACGTTGTTTCTTATTTTTGACATAAATAGAGGAATCAACCAAGAATAGATGTGGGGCTTGTATGCTTTTAATGACTTGAGACTATCAAACATGACATGCAAAGGGTTAGTTAAATCGCACAAGAACAAATACAACCCACGCCAAGACACACGCATCTTATAGCATCACATCCAATGGCTATAAAAGATGAATGAGACCAAATTATATCTCATCTAGATGAGTTCTAGCAAAACTGTATTAATAATACTTAGTACTCCTGCGCCATGTATCATATAAGTATCATGTAGTACTTTATTTATTGCCATGTATGACACATAGTTCACGAGCGCTCTCTATATGTACCACCTTTTTTTTAATTTCAAGTTTTGATCCATGGCGCAATCCATCGATACTACTATTGTAAAAAAGTGGAGTATATACATTTTTTTAAAAGTCTAGAGGGCGGGGCAGTCTAGCTCGGTCGGTTTCACGAGAGGCGAGGGCCTTTGTGATTTGACGGATCATTAATGCTGTCAAATCGAATAGTACTGTGCCGCCCGCTGCACGCCCGGCGCCTCCATTAAACCCCTCCGTTAAACCCGCATGCAAACCGAGAATCCTACTCCGGCCACACGTCCGTTCATGAGCGGGCCGGAATTAAACGCAACACCGGCCGAGCTCCTCCCGTCCACCCTCAGTTTAAACGAGGCCAGAAGCCGGCCAAGCTCCTACCGTCCGCCCTCTATTTACACGAGGCCAGACAGACAGCGGGCAAGAATGGCACCCCTCCACCGCTCCCCCATCTCCTCCTTCACCATTTTCTCCACCCTTCCGATGGCTTCCGATGAGCCGTTCTCCGGCATATTACCCTGTTGGGTGGCCCGCCGAGCCCCTCGGATACGGGCGAGGCCGCTCGGTGCTTCACCAACCTCGCTTGGCCCGACGGAGCGATTGCCGCCCCAAGCGGTAGCGTGGTTCAGCAACTCGCCGCCCAGTTCAGCTCGATGAGGAGTGGCGAGTTGCTTCACGCCGCACGGGCGGCGAGCACGCCTGACGGGCGCGTCGCCGCTGTCGCGTCATCACGCCACCGATGTCTGCGGTGGCGCGCCTCCCGTGTCTGTGGCGCGCCTCCCGTGCTGCGGCAGCGCCATGCGGTAGATACTGAAGCCGGGTGCATGGAGAGCGACCACCGGTGGCCAGCTTCTCCTGTCCGCCGCCATCATCGAGGAGAAGTAGAACACGGAGGCCGCCGCCACTTGGGACCCATGAAGGCCACCGCCGGCGGCGACAGCAGATTCAGGTGGTTTCTTTGCTGCTTGCCTCTTCCGAGGACCTTCGTCGACCCCGCAAGTGTCGGACGGACTTGAGGAAGACAAAGGGATCCGGGCGCCATTTAGAACTAAAATAAGTCTAGATATATCCATTTCTAGGACAAGTATTTCTGGACGGAGGGAGTATTAATTATACAAGAGAGCCGGATTGGCACCTCTTAGTTCATGTAAATGTAATGAAATCCATCATGTTTATATGAAGATCCAGCTTTTTTATACGAAATCCTTCATGCTTATATGAAATCAGTCCGTGTTTGCATGAATTTCATCTGGTTGGTTAGAGTTGTAAAAATGTATGCCACTGGCGTTTGATGTCATCCTCTGCGGAAGGAAGCGGGAGGAAATTAGCCGGCTGCCGTTGGAGATGCTCTTTATGCTGGAAATAATAGAGTGACATCCAATCCATTTGAGTTAATTGCCTGTATTATTGTCCCTCTATAAAAAGTTAATTGCATGTACAAGGTACACGTGACTTGCGTGGTGGCTACAGCTTTCGTACGTAAAGTTAAAAAAAACAAGTCCATCCTTAATATTCTAAGTACTGTGGGTTCCATCGTCAAGACAATGCGAAAAGAAGTATATATTAAATAAGTAGAGTAATATATAATATACAAATCTAAAGTTAAAAGACAGAACTTCGAACTCATGTCATCGCTAAGAGCATCCGCGCTAACCAGCCCAAAGACATTTTTGTTGTAGACCATGCCGAGATATATCTCCATGTCTACTCTTATATATACTCCATTCGTTCCTAAATATTTGTCTTTTTCAGATTTCAAATGGACTACCACATACGGATGTGTATGTAGACATATTTTAGAGTGTAGATTCACTCATTTTGCTACGTATGTCTTTTCATGAAGGGGTCAGATTTGTCCTTGATTTATTTATGAGGTATCCAGATGGCACTGCACCGCCAAGAAAAGAGGGTAACATCAAAATTATGGACTACTTTTTTGAGTGTGTTGGTAAGGTCCGGTCATAGTCACTTGTTGAAATCTCTAAAGACAAATACTCCCTCCGTCGGGAAATACTTGTCATCAAAATGGATAAAAGGAAATGTATCTAGACGTATTTTAGTTTTAGATACATCTATTTTATCCATTTTGATGACAAGTATTTTCAAACGGAGGGAGTAAAAACAGAGTTGGTGATGATGGTGTGCGTGCCATCCTGCAATATAGGCCGTCGGTTTATATCTAACGGATAGGAAAGAAACTATGGCAATTTTGCAAAAATATACCCACATCGCCTCTCCATGTTCGAAATAAGGCCTTCCTCGCTCAGCCTTTTCTCTCACAAGATAAACTACTCATACAAATGCATCTTGATGTTCCGTGCAACGCACGGGCAGCTAGCTAATTTCTTTTAAAGTAGTTGCTGCAATAATTGGGTTGAAGTTATATGTTTTATGTCTGCCCAATGATTTCAGATTCACTAGTACTCCTCCATTCCAAAATAGATGACCCAAATTTATACTAAAGTTAGTACAAAGTTGAGTCATCTATTTTGGAATGGTGGAATAATAACAAAAAAGGTTGCCTTGTTAATTAACAGAAAACAGGTGAAAACTATCACATGAGGCCGTAAAAACAAGGCACACTGGGTTCAGCGCCATCGTCACTACAGATTGTGCGCGAGAAGTCTACATATCGAGGGGCTACCGAGCGAGGCACCGAGACACAATGTTTGAGAGAGAAACCAATTGATGATTATGATCGATCAAGTTGTCACCCTTCTTTGTCATTGTTGGGGGAGGAGAGAAAGACGACGAGAGTGTGCGCGGTAGGCACAGAGGCACAACTAGCGAGTGTGTATGTGTGTGTTTGAAAGAGGAGTCGATAGATTATTATCAAGATCGATGTGCCACCCTACTCCTTCAGTGTCGGGTAGTGTTTGTGTGTATGTTTGAGAGAGAATCCAGTCGCTAGATTAGTATCAAGATCGAGGTGTCACCCAACTCCTTTGGTGCCGGGTAGTGTGTGTGTGTGTATGTTTGAGAGAGAAGCCAGTCGATAGATTAGTATCAAGATCGAGGTGTCACCCTACTCCTTCGGTGTTGGGAAGTGTGTGTGTGGGGGGGGAGGGGGCAGTGACACTCACATATCTCTACTCTTATAAAAAAAACAGAGTTCGTGATGATGGTGTTCCTGCCATCCTGCAATATAGGCCATCCGATTTATATCCGACGGACATGAAGGAAAATATGGCAATTTTGCAAAAAGATACCCACAAGATAAACTTCTCATACAAATGCATCTTGATGTTCCGTGCAACGCACATGGGCATCTTGCTAGTAGGGAGAAGGAGTTTGTGTGACACATATCTAGCTATATTAAGGGATAGGTAGATAGCATATGTGTGAGAGACATTATTATACTTTGAGACATTAGTGGCTGTGGGTGGGCGGAATTAAAGGGGTGGGCGTGTTAGACATAGAGAGCGTGTGTGTTTCTGTGTGAGACTTGTAGGACGGGGTAGAAAGACGAATTTAACCATGACGGAGGGAGAGAAATACACGAAGTGCGCGTGTGTGATTCCGATGCCCACAGGGAAATGAGATATGTATGCGTGTGAGAGAGATTGCACAATTCATTCACGTATCACCATCTAGCGACCGTGGACGTGCATCGCTTGAACATAAGTCAATATCTACTTCGTATCGTGGCCAAAGGTACAATATCGATTCACGCTATAAAGATTGGACACTCACATATCACATTTTTTTTCTATTTAAATAAACCTTTTTCAGTTGTGCATGCCAAAGTTACAGTGATGTTTCTTCAAACAACCAATGTAGCTATCATGCACATGCACCATTGTTACTCTTGCATTCAAATTCATTAGTCTTGGATGATTTAAGTTTCTATTTTGAAGTAATATATATGTAATATTCATATATTAATTCAACGGTTACGCAATTTATGAAATGGAGGCTATGTAATCATATGAGGTAACACTTTTAAGTAGCTAACTACAATATCCATTTCTTTTTGTGCGCCTCTACACTAACACGTCAATGCATTATGTTTAAAGTAAATAACCAATGGCACTAAATTATCTATTTAAACGAGAAATACATAGGCTGAGTGTTTGATCCCTTTTTTGTGAACGCGCCACTACACCCGTACGATTGGTCGCGCCCGTGTGAACGACCAAGTTATCGGCGCATCATCCCGAGTTATTGTCTTTTTTTCTGGGGTGGACTTCACACCATTTATTAATCGCGACGCGCGTGCCTGTGTAGACAGTCTAGCATGACCTTCCGCTAGCACGGTCCAAAATTAGTTGAAACTGGATACTGAACGATCCCGCTGGCGGCAAAATCTCCGCCTCCTTCTAAAATTTCCGCCACCTTAGTCTTTAGCATGCGAAATTCCCTTTTGTCCTTGGTGCACGGAGACCAACAGCTTACAATACCGCCCTCATCTACATGATAGGTCGGGCTGCTTTGGTAACTTCCGCTCCCCCCACTACACGCCACCCCATTTCTCTCCCTCCTCCCGCAAAAACGACTAACTCCAAAGCACCGAGCATCTTACATCACGCCGTCCGCATTTCATCGCCCTTTCTCCCTCCCTCTCGAAACCCTAGACTGCTCATCCACCGCGCATTATAGCCCATTCATCGCCAACAAGCGCCCACCTCGCGGAATCTGCCTCGCGGCCGCATCTACCCTCCCACCCCCTAGAAACAAGTAGACTGCTCATCCACCACTGTACCACAACCCATTAAGTGTCGGCCTTGTCCACGGCGCCGGATCCGCTTCACGGTATTCTCGCTAACCATCAAGATCTGCAGCGGCTCATTCAGATACTCCCACCGGAGACGCTTCGTCCACACCCCCGGAGCCGCCCCACCGACGCCCCGCCGACAACCTCTGATCCTCTTCGCGACACCTTCTCAACCCTACCGGAGCCGCCACGACACCAGCGCCAACCCTACCGAGTAGCTTCCCTATACCATTCTCAACCCTACCGTGGCCGCTTTGCCAACTCACAAGTCCACGGCATCGATCCGCTTCCTCGCACCCTCATCCAACCTACCGGAGCAGCCGATGCCCGTCCCACGGCCGCAGATCCGCATCGTAGACACCACCCTTAACCCAACCACCGGAGCAGCTTCTGACGCCCCGTCCACGGCCGCAGATCCGCATCGTCGACACCATCCTTAACCCAACCACTGGAGCAGCTTCTGACGCCCCGTCCACGGCGCAGATCCGCGTCGTCGACACCATCCTGAACCCAACCACCGGAGCAGCTTGACCTACGCCCTCGTCCACGGCCACAGATCCGCTTCGCCCACACCGTAGTCCACCCTACCGGAGCCGCTCCACAAACACCCTACTCGACGGTTCTAGATCTCCTTACCGGACCCCGACAGCCAGCGCAGCGTCATCACCCTCAATGTTTCTAACCTGATTCCCACCGTCTGGAGAGATGCCAAGCACCCGCCACGGCCTAGGTACTTGTCACCTTTAAACCCGCCCAAAGATCACCCGCCCGATGTACTTCAAATATACTAACCGTCATTGTTACTGTTATGCAGCCGGCAAAACTACAAGGACGATGTTTCTTCTGGATCTAACAGCTTGGCCAACCAAGATCCTGGACTGAGGCATTGCTATGATCTTGTAAGCGCGTCTCTCTCTCTCTCTTGTATTGTTCTCGTACTCGCCAAATGTGCTTTGCTAGGATTTTGACCAAGAATCCCTTTGTGCGCATAATGATTTCTACTATCGGCTGCTAAATTAGATATGTAGATGTCATACATGATACTACCTCGTACCTCCGCTCCTAAATATAAGTCTTTCTAGAGATTACACTATAGGCTACATACGGAGCAAAATGAGTGAATCTACACTCGAAAATGCATCTATATACATCTGTATGTGGTCCATCTTGGAATCTCTACAAAGACATATATATAGGAACAGGGCAGTACATTACACAAAATCGTAGGTGGCATGTAGGAATTCCAGCATTACATTAGGCTCCCTTAGAGTGCCTGCCAGTCCAGATACAGAGTCATGGCTAGTTTATGGTACGCACACAATCGTTAATTGGTGGTTTAAATATGCGCAAGGGATATGCAATGTAGTATCATGTAGAGATGTCTGAAATTAGCCGTGTCAACTTTTAGATAGGGTTACACAATGAAAAAGTACAAGATGTATGTGGCAATTTCATGGAACATCGCAAAAAAAAGGAGAGGCGGCGGTGAGCCTATACAGTGTGCTATGGTACGTCACTCCTCCATTGCAATCATCGTGACATGTTATTTGTATGCCAGTTCTATTAGCCAAGTTCCTTAGGGACAGTTATTACGCGTTATCCTAAGAAAATAAGCACATGTGAATATAAGCTCCATGTAATACGCCAACCAGTTCTTTTCATTGCGTTTTCAGCTTATCTTTGGTATGATCAGTGGAAAGTCTAGATTGCATTATATATATATTTCATTTTGCTGCACATATGGAAATTAATTTGACTTGCAAACATCACAAATTGAACCTAGTGTAGTAATTAATATGATAGGAAAACAGACCATCACTATTTGCTCAAAATGCAAATACAAAGATACCATCTACTTGGCACAATCTACTTTGGTCAATGTTTTCCATAGAGATCCCATTGCCTAATTTAAACGAAGAACGATGACCCACATTTAAATGAAGAACAATTATTTGTTGAAATTCGATGGTCCAAGTGGCTGATTATTATCATATAGCAACACCACCTGAAAGCATCATATAGCAGCAGCAGCAGCTCATAGCTACTCATCATACAGCAGCAGCAGTCTGCAATTCATCATATACCAGCAGCAGTTCATAGCAATTCATCCTTCAACAGCACCTCAAGACCATGGCCCGGGAGGAGGGAGGGGAACAAGGTGCCTTCGCCACAAAGTGGCATCACCAGAAGTTGTGCAGCGCTCACTGGAGAGTAGTCGTTGGACGAACCACAAGTGGAGCAACTGTCGGAGACCATGAGAATGAGGGGCGGCCAGAGGGAGGAGCATCGGGAGGTTTGCCTCACCCGGCCGCCATGTAGCCTAGCTGGACATAGCATCGCCGAGGACCAGGCGGATGGGACCAATGGCGACGGCTCACTGGAGGAACCCTATCGCTGCAGCGAGGGATCGAGGTAGAGGGAAAGGGGAGAGGAGATGCAAGCGGGCAGGGCAATGAATGCTTGCGTGTTTGTTTTTACTTGAGGGTCAGGTGTGACACGGGCATCAGCAGTTGCATTTTGAGTGTAATATAGGCAGACAATAGAGTCATTTCACTATTCCCCTTCCCTTCAATTTTTAGTGAGGTTCTACCCGAAACACCCCCCTCCAAAGCGAAATTAGTTAAGCCCAAGCCCATAACTCAAAAATGACTTCTTTACATCTTTTATGGCTTATTTTGACAATATACCCTAAAAAGGCGGAATCGAACTGGCCCTTAACCTGCAATTCAATTGTGCGTGCAATGATGAATCACTCATGCCTGCTATCTATACATTTAGGCATCATCATACATGGCATAACCTAATACATGTGCTTTCCATTGTACCATTGTAGAATCTGGAATATGCAATGTTTATGTTAGTTCATACGTTGCACATGATGTTTAAATGCCCCTTAAATCTGGTCAGTCAACTTATGGTCTTTAAGCCTCCTTCTTTGCTTCTTTTCTTGATATGTAAGATTTGCTCACACATCTGTTCAATTGCTTGTTTGCATCAGCCAGCCATACTAGGACTGTTTGCTTTGATTACTTGTTGTTCTTGACCTAACACTCTAACAGAGCTTGTCAACGATTTAAACACTAAGGGCTGCTGTAGTGGGGCCTTGTCTAACTCATAGGTGAATAAAGGTTTGGTCAGTACACTCAAGAGGGCTCTCCAAGAGTACCGGAGATCCAGTTTGAAGGTATGCCTAGTTTTTACATAGTGCGATATAGTAAATGCTCATTTCATTGTGTGCAAGTGCAAGAGATGCGGCATGTTTCATTATGTGGTGTTGTTTTGTTATAATCTCATCCTTTTGTGTTCACAGACCGAAAGTATGCATACTTATCTTCCAAGGAGACGAGTAACTAGTTTGTGTCACCTTGCGAGGGGGTGCAATGAAGATAAGATTGAGGATTTCCAAGTACAAGATGTTAGGAAGGAGCCTTGCAAGAGAAGTAGGAGCTGCTGCTGAGCCTCTTCAACTGCTAAGGTAAGTCACTCTATGCAACTCAACAGTTCAATTCCTTGTTTGTTTCAGCATAGTTAATTTTCTCTTTTCAATTGCTTTATTTGTCCTCACTTAATGAGATGCCCAAATAATTATGCCTGATGTTCGGTACTTGTATCACTATTAGTTGACATAATTAAAGGCCTTACCATTTAATTACTCTGCCAAGTGTGCTGAAGCTTTGAAGTCTATTAACCAACTATTATTGCATGAGGCTCACAATCTAGTTTATACTATGCTAATGATTGCATAGTTTTGCTCTTGTAGTATGTTTGTATGAAACCCTCTGCTGTTCATTATGCTCCCTAAGACTTTAATTGAGGTACAGAATGGCCAACTGCTTGCTTACTTATACGCAACGTGTTGTTTAAATTTGTAACTTGTCTGTGTTTTCGATTGGGCCCCAACATCATGCTCCTCTGGTGAGCTAAGAGGGATTTATGTATGCAGGCTGCACAGACTATCTTTTTTATAATTTTTAAAATATCACCTGCTTATGATTCATGACGTGTGACATTTTTTTGTGAAAGTGACGTGTAACATTATTGTTAGTCCTGTTTTGCCATGTGGTACAAAATAGTGTCTTGTTCGCTTCACTGTTGTAACTATATTTTGCCCTAGTCATGTGTACTTACGAAACATTTCAGGATGAAATGACATCAACACAAAAATCTGAAAGCAAAGCGGCATGGCCGTTATCGAATGATTATGGATTGAATTGGAATGTGCTGATGTTCTCGAGCATCAACTAGAGGTGGCAAGACAACGTGTACATGATTGTCAACGATAATCAACAAGTTGAGACTGGACATGCAGGTATTAGATGCAGGAGTCAAAAAATGAAACAAAACACCGAGGTAACAATGAAGGAATTGGAGATTTTGCGACTGAAGTTTGTGCTATCTGAATCCGCCAATCCTATTTTCTCAAGAGATTATAGTTCAAATG
The DNA here is from genome assembly GCA_021605205.1 of Aegilops longissima. NCBI lineage: Eukaryota > Viridiplantae > Streptophyta > Magnoliopsida > Poales > Poaceae > Aegilops > Aegilops longissima. Next base: position 33 of record JAHIAM010002551.1, on the reverse strand, counting down.
GAGTTAAGTTGATGCGCTTCCATGATGTATGAG
>JAHIAM010002550.1:0-40495 GCA_021605205.1 Aegilops longissima | reverse complement strand
CTTCACCACTGTCCGAGGAGCTTGAGGGCCACCTTGCCTCGACATGTTAACTTGATCTCGGTTTTCATGGAGGAGTCGGCCGTATGCATTTGTCTCGCAGTATGATCGCAGTTCGCCGACGATGGCTGCCTGGCCACATGCAGAAGCTTGTGTGCTGAGGAGGGTGCCTCAAGCACCCGGCAAGAAGCATTCGATGGCCTGCACCTCGCACGCCGCAAGAGTTGCGCAGGCTCGGCCAAGCCCGTGAGGTAGTCGCGAGTCGCACTGCCTGGCCTTGGACGACATAAGGCACTACAAAAAAAGACACATCCGTGACATTTTAATGTCAATGAATTTTTTCTGTCATATATATGACACTTCTATGACGATAATTGTGACAAAACCCGATCATCATAGATGTGGTGGGATCCTACTTCTATGACAAAAAATCATGATGTAAATGGGCTTTTCGCCCCGGCGGGCCGGAGACGAGCTGCATGACATTCTTTGGGCCATCCATGACGGAAAAACCGGGTAGAAGCGAGGGGGAGGAAAATTTCGGGAGTTGCCGGTTATGGTGGGAGGTCGGGGCCGAAGCGATGCGCTGTTTCTCTCAGACGACGCTGCTGCAGGTAAGGTAGGCGCTTCATTTAATCAACCCGAAGCGAGGCGCTATTTCTAATCAACCTCGGGATTGTAATCGCAGTTATGCGTTATCGAACCCGAGCGATCGATCGATGGCTGTTAATCGAACCGATGGAGCGATTCTTCGCTGTTTCTAATCAAGCCGATCTATTGATGAACAGGAGCGCTATGGGGTTTGGATGAATAAAGGAGTGGTGGCGTTGCCTCTGGATGAACAGGACCCTGTGGTGTGGAGGGCTGGATGAACAATAGACGGTGGAGGGGTGGCCGTGGAGGGGTGGTGGAACATGACCCCATGGTGTGGAGGGCTGGATGAACAGTAGACGGTGGAGGGGTGCCCTTGGAGGGGTGGTTGAACAGTAGCCGGTGGGGTAGCACGTGGTGGAGGCTAGATGAACAGGAGCCCGTGGAGGCTGGAGGAGGTCGACGGTAGCCCGTGGAGGCTGGAGGAGGTCGACGGTGGAGATGAACAGTATCCCGTGGAGTCCTGCTGCGGCGGCACGCCACACCCTCCCCGATGAACAGACCCCTGCTTCGATCAGAAGCGCCCAACACAAGTCTGTTTCTCCATTTTATGCGGGGCACGCTACACCCTCCCGATCAATAGGACCCCTGCTTTCACCGTAGGAGGTCCGCTTCTCCGCTTTTGCGGTACGCCACACCCTCCCGATCAACAGATTCCCTTTTCGACCGTAGGACGCCCGCTTCTCCGCTTTTGCAAGACGCCAGCCCCTCCCGATCATCAGACCCCATTTCAACCTGGCCGGTCGAACACAAGGCCGCTTTCTCCACAGCGGTACGCCAGCCTGCTTCCATCGCCTGCTCCGGCCCAAGCCTCCCGTGAACACGACCACGCATTCTCTGTTCCGACCCAGCCGGTTGGCTTTCCATGAACACGACGACGACGCTGTTTCTCCGCTCGACCCAGCCATGTGCGAGCATGCGATAGGCGCTTGAGACCCTGCCCAGATGTACGACGCGGTCAGATTTTCTTTCTTGCACCTCGCCACCGACGCGGCGCTCGCTTACTACTTATTACGCGGCGCACTCTACTACGCATACGCGCCGCTTCTACATCCACCAAAGATATATGTACGCACATCGTCATGACCAGAATGACAATGCTACGCACGCCTGACCAGGTGGGTCCCGACCGCCGTGCAGTTCCTTGCGTATGAAGATGTAGCTGGTGGGTCCCAACAAATGTGGGGCGAATCATTTTTTCGACGACGCACTTTGTAAAAGCGAAGATGTAATTGTGGCCCCTGAAGACAGGGGGAAACGCTTGCTTAAATACGGTGGGCCCGTCCGGTGGGTCCTCGCTGTCGTGGAGGAATAATTATTTTGCGCTGTAATAAGGAGGCACTTCCTTGTCGCGGGTGGACTCTGTACCATCACCTCTCCACGCAGACCCATGTCCGATGGAAGCCATTTCTGACTCACGCTGACCACGCCAAGGCCGAGAGCACTGGCGGTGGACGACGGCGCAGGCCTAGGAAGGGATGACGCGAGCAAAGGGATGCCCACGCCACAGAGGAGTATGAGGGTTCACCATTCGGCTCATGGGTGAGGCTGCCATCGCAGAATAACAGGGGTGTGGGTGCGAGAGGGATGGCCCGCCGCCGTGGGTGTAGTTGGGGGCGGTGAGGCCTCACTGCATCACAGTTGGCCACGGGCGCAGGAGCAAAGGGCATAACCGGGCGCTGCTTTGGACGGCTGGAGCAAGAAGACCAGAGGTTGAAGAAGCACTACGGTCGTTGGATGGACATCGACGGTCACCGGAGCTAGAATCGCTCATATATTGACTAAAGTTGACAAAGGCCTCCATCCCGCCTACCAACTTAGTAGGCCCACAAGGCAGCCTCCCCCACCAAGGTTGGTCCCAGCTAGCAGGGGTATTCATTTTTTGTGCGTAATAAGGAGGCACTTCCCGGTGGTCCGAAATGACAAATGGGGAACGCTTTTTTTTGCTAAATACGGTGGCCCGGCCCTGGGTCCCAGCACTGGGGAAACGTTGCTAAATACGGGTGGCTCCGTCCGTGGGTCCCGCCGTCGTGGAGGAATGATTATTTTCCGCAGAATAAGGAGGCACTTCCTTGGGCTGCCGTGGACCCAAACTGCCGCCTCTCCACGCATGACTCTTCCGATGGAAGTCGGTCGCTGACCACATTGACCACGCCACACCGAGAGCACCATGGCGGTGGAAAACGGCGAGGCCTAGGAAGGGGACGACGGGAGCCGGGAAGACACGGCAGGGAAGCCCGCGGAGAGGAGTACGAGGGTTCACCGTTCGGCTGTGGTGTGAGGTTGCCGCCGCAGGCCTGCCAGGCGGCGGGAATAGTAGGGGCGTGAGGCTCTCAAGGCAAAGACAGCCGCCACGGAGGCGTGAGCATGCGCACGACCGGGCGCTGCTTTGGGCGGCCGGAGCAAGAACACCAGAGGTTGAAGAAGCACTACGCCGCTGGATGGCCATCGATGGTCACCGAGCTAGAATCGCTCATATTGACTAAAGTTGACAAAGGCCCCGCCCCACCAACTTAGTAGGCCCATTAAGTCAGCCTCCCACCATGGTGGGTCCCAACCAGCAGGGGAGTATTCATTTTTGTGCGCATAAGGAGGCACTTCCGTGGGTCCGAGCCGACAAGCTGGGAACATTTTTTCATGAATACGCTGGCCCATCCGGTGGGTCCCAAGAGTCGTGGGGAAACGTTTTTTCGCTAAATAAGGTGGCTCGTCCGTGGGTCCTCGCTGTCGTGGAGGAATAATTATTTTGCGCTGTAATAAGGAGGCACTTCTTGCGTCACTCGACCAAACTGTCAGCCTCTCCACGTGACAAGATTCTTCCGATGGAAGTCGGTCGCTATTCCATGTTGACCACGCCGCCGCCGAGAGCACCAGTGGCGGTGGTCCGACGACGGCGAGGCCTAGGAAGGGGACGACGCGGAGCCGGGAAGACGCACAAAGGTAGCCCGCGGAGAGGAGTACGAGGGTTCACCGGGTCGTGCCATGTGTGAGGCTGCCGCCGCCAGCAATAACAGGGGTGGGTGAGTAGAGGGATGGCTCTGCCAGCGTGGGAGTAGTACGGGCGGTGAGGCCTCCATGCATCACAGCCGCCACGGAGGCAGGAGCACGCGACACGCACCGGCGCTGCTTTGGGCGGCCGGAGCAAGAAGACCAGAGGTTAAAGAAGCACTACGGCCATTGGATGGACATCATACGATCACCGCAGCTAGAATCGTTATATTGACTAAGTTGACAAAGCCCTTGGTACGCCCAACTTAGTAGGCCCACAGCTCGGATTTGGCAGAGAACATATAGCCCATTTACGATTTGTAAGAATGTACAGCCCATTTTTCAATTCTAATGGAATTTACTACAGCCCATTTACGGGTTTGTTAAAAGTACAACCCAACTTCTAGCTAGGACAACGATTAATAATTTCAAACAACCACTCAAAACAGAATTAAAAAAATTCTACATTTTGATGGGATCCAAATATTTTTATCCAAATTTCTAGTCAGGTTAAATATAATTTCAAAATAAAGTTGTATCACGTTAAAATCCAAAGAAATATTATGCGCAAGAACAAGTAATGAAATTAAAATTTCCAAATTCCAAAAATAATATATTTTTCAAACTAATTACGGTTTGGTGCATAGTAATTGCCCAGCTTATTATAATTACATCCCATTTATTATTTCTTAAAGTCCATTTTCTTGTTAAGCCTAATGCATACCTCCTAGGAAACTTTGCAGCCAAATGGGCGGATAACAAGTTGACCTGGATATTGTGTACAACCTGTCGCCCAGCTTGCATTGTTGATGTTGAAAAAAGGCCTGTAGTACAAGATACAACCTAACATGGTTACTCAGCCCACATTCAGGATCCTGAAAGGCCCAAACAAGGCTTCAGACAACTTTTTGAAGTCATCGAGCTCAATTAATAACTTAAGAAAAAGTTAGATTACAAAGGAACCTAATTAAAAGCTGTCACGAGCAAATAAATAATTCAACGGGTCCCACTTTGTGCAAAGTGCTGGCAAAAGTGTGTGTGTGTGTGTGTGAGAGAGAGAGAGAGAGAGAGACCCATCGGTCGATGCTCAGAATACATCTTTCAGCCATATGCATTGCCGATGCTCAAGAAAACTTATATAGTTGACACAATCATATAGAACATCATAGCACACCGAACTTGCATACAAAAATTTCACGCAGCGCACAATCAGGATGGAAGCAAAGGATCGCCACGGAAGGGCTATGTTGAAACCAACGAAGTCGCATATAACGGTTCATCGCCTTTATAAATGACGGGAAATATCTTGAATGTTGTGCAAAGAAAAATGCAGACAACACAATAAGTTCTGCTAGCACATTGTTGACGACAACCCTTTCTAAAAAAGTTCAGGTACAAAATTAGAACAGGTCACAATCAAATGTACCGCATATCGCTTTCGCACCCATAGCTCGGATTTAACTAGTACTATCTCGACAAGATTCAGCTTGTTACCTCAAATTAGAGCACATCCAGCAGCCAGCCCCGCTTCTTCTCCCAAAGAAGCAAGGGCCTCCCGCGCGATGGAGTAGGCCCCATGCCATCCATCGCTCCGAGCAACACGGGAAAGTCCGACGCTGACTCTGTAATGGACGCCGCCGACGGACTCGCACCAGCGGGCGCGGCAGGACTTCGATTGATGGATTGACCACTTCTTCGACATGCACGAACACTGACATGTACATCCCTAACGTGGTCCGCGGGCGGCCTTGGTGGCGATTTAATAGTACAACCCCGGTTCCTCGCACCGTATCTCAACACCAATCACCTTTGGTATGGTGGACGGCTTCTTCATCCATGCCATAACCGCCGTGAGCCCAGCTGTCCGAGGAACAAACATACTTACGAGCTCACCTCCAAGGTCGCTGATAAGCTCGCTCATGGACTCGCTGTTCCAAGCACGCCGAGGCATGCCGTGGAAGGTAAGCTTTGTTAAAAACTCAAGCTCGAGGGCACCGAGCCCCATCCTGGTGCCACCGATCAAAGCTCACCAAATACGCCATCGCAGAACAAACGCCGAAGATTCAACACACGACGCAATGAAAGTTGTTCGAACTCGACGAAGAAATCAGCCGGTGGCGGATGACTTCACGAGCAAGTCACTTATTTGGATGCCGTGCGCAATGCCAAGAGCTTTGACAAGGTCGTCCGCGAGACGGGAGGCCGGTCGCCGCTGATGGTTACCATCAAGACTTTGCCGCAACTGGTCGCCAAGCGCCGCCATGCCACTGCTGGAGCGACAAGACGCAGCGATCAAGGCAGGACGGACTCGTGATCTCCGCCGGAGATCCATGCTGACCGCACATGATAGTGCGCTTGAGTACAGGGAGTACAGAGGGGATTTGGGGAACTGGAGTAGGAATCGAGATTCCAGAGTGGGGAGGGGCGGAGACTGGGATGAAAAGGTAGCATGAATTTTGAGCACACGCCTAATATGTTTCGGCGCAAGAAGCGCACGAAAACACCGGTGGCGCCACATGTCGGCCTAAGAGTCCTTATTCTTTCTTTTTGGAGAGCCCGCCTTTTTTCAGATCTTTGAGAGCCCGCCCGAGAGTCATAATTGACCTGTTTGGCATTATGCTATTACTCGCCCATATTCAACGACACCTCACCGCCCAAACAAGTGTACATCATCGAAAAGACAAGGAGCTCAAATTATATAACTTGAAAAAGGAGATATACTCTGAACACCGGAGAATGGTGATGCCCTCATTTAGCCCACCAAGAGTTCGAGACAATAAACAGTTCAAACAACGATATATACAACATTCAAACACCGACTAGTGACTACTATCGACATAAACAGAAGACATGATAGTTCATAAGAAGTCTTGCTACACCACCAAAACGCACTCCATCTCAGCAGGCTCAGACTCTCGTGATCCGCATTTAGAATGACATTCTAAATGAAGCAACTATTACATAGAAAGAGTGACATAGACGAGGATGACCAAATGACAAGGAATATGCATAACAAAAGAAAGAACTACCCATCCGTAACCAGCAGCAAAGACAACAAAGTCATTCAAGAGATGATCCAACACCATCATAATTTGCAGCCCCGCTTCAATGATCAAAGGATCCGGAGACACCAAGATTCCACCCTTCGATGCAACAGCCCAATTACCTATCAACCTCAAGGCTTGAACCACATCATCGCTCGTCAGAATTGAGACATCCAAGGATCAAAGTTAATCCGGATGCCTTTGTCATTCTCACCTTCTTTGGCTGCAGTTGTATCGTTGACAATCGTGGGAGTATGCTCCTCAACTCCTAGGGCTCGCTGTAGACACAGCTTTTCCATAGCAAACAGAGCCTCTCCGCCATCAAGGTCCTTGCCAACGGTGATCTCCTCGTTAATCGGATAATTGAGTCCGAGAAATGAGAGTGTGAACCAAGGCTGTTTACCCGCCCAACTAAAAAATCCTAAAGGCCCCAACAAGTCTGGTATCCTGCTCATAGACGAATAGCCATCGTCCGGATACTCACGATTACACGGTGCTTGTATACAAGGGGGTTTTTGCAATATAACTTTTCCGCTCATGTGTCCGAATGATCATCAGCCTTTGCCGTCGCTCGATCGAGCGAGGAACCAGCTTGTGCTTCCCTGCTTTTGGCAAAGGTGGTGTAATTACAAAGGGCAGTAATCAGAGGGACACCGATCATATCAAAAGGACATGCATTGTTAATGTAAGATCAGCATTGTTCGAGTATGAGTAGGATAATGCAAGAAACAACATTGATATGTCCCTCGTTGGAACCGGGAGGAAAATACAGGAAATGTATATCGGGTTCAAAATATAGAAGTGCCATGCATGGTTATACTCATGTTATCTCGCAATCGATTCTTCACAGAAACTACCATGTCATGCATGTTATGTAATCATGTTCTGTCCTCACAAACAAATTCTTCAAGGTAACTAATGCACCATGCATTGTTATATACTGTTCTGTGGGCAAAATTTTGTGAGGATATTATTCTAGCCATTGATTGTCAAGGGCTTAATATAGGTATGTACACATGGTAAGCATTGCAGATTTCACTACTTCCAAATATAGAGTTCTCCATATGCACATTTACTTCCCTAATGTATGGTTAGATGAAACCAACAAGGTGGTGCATGTTTCTACATCATGAAAATGAGGAAACTAATATGGCCATTGATACACACTCATATTTAGTAGTAGTATATAGATTATTGTAAAATAAGGATAATATCCATATATTCCTAACCGCTTGATTATTCAGGGTACAAATTGGCTGTAATGACATGGTCACAATCGCATGAATTAACTCATTCCAAATATAGCTGATTTACGGCGCTCTAATATATTGCCATAGTTCTACTCAAATTCTGCTCAAACAGGATATGCCAATCATCACAAAAGTTCAAATAAATGTCATGGCGCCATCATTAACATGAGATGGAAACAACTTACACGCCGCCGTCTCAAAGAATACGTGGTGCCATCTCGCTTTGTCGATCACAGATGATGCCATTGTGTTCAATAGCATCACGTATGTGTATCAGCTTTGACGATGATCCATCGCGAGCCGAGTTGTTCCAGCCTAAAAAGGCACCGCGTAAAGATAGGCGAGTCCGCGGTCGAACAAGGCAATTAGCTTGAAGTCTGCATAATTGCATGTCGTGGGTACTTGGCAGATTACAATCTTCTGCAAAACAAGGTCCGCCCAACTGACGTAGTAATCTAGATGACTTGGACCGCGATGGTAATACTCTATATAATCCAACGGAGGAAGGATAATCTCATGGAGGTCCGGAAGTTCACGAGCACCAACTTTTACCGCCTTCTCTCAAGGCAGCCATCCAAAGGGGAGTTCATGCCGACCCAAGACATACCTGCCAAGAAGTTTCAAGCGATGGTGATCGGATCGATGTCGAGGGAAATGATGTACACGACACACTACATACCCCGCAAAGAAGTTTCGCTAATGGAGATCGGATTGAAGTCGAGGGGCATCATGCACGCCCAGATCATGGTGAGCCAATCTCGCAAGACCAGATAGCAGCAAGGTGGTGTCTTGAAAAGCTTAGGCCTCGCTCGACGATGGCCGTGCATGTCCTCGAGCATGCAGCCACCGCAGGGCGGTCAACATATCCATACACGAACAATGAGAGGTCGAGGATGTCACCGGGGAGATTGCTCCAATCATGCTCATATGGATGCTGCGCGTTCGCTCTCGCCATGGTGGAGTTTGGAAGGGGCTTGATTTACGGGGAGAAGGATGTCGGTGCCGGAGCGGCTAGCGAGGGAATAGTGGTACTGGGGAGGCGAGTGAGGCGACGGCACACGGGGCACAAAGGAGATGGAGACGGAGATGGAGATGGAGAAGGAGATGGAGATGGAGGGTGCTATGGGAGCGGAGAGGAGACGAGGCGAGGCGCCAATGTGCTGTACAATGGCGGTGACAGATCGCACAAAGGCATGTGGTGAGGCTGACTTTGGTAACTCGAACAGCCTACCCGCCTCGGACTAGTGTCAGCGCAGGTGTTGTCACTTCACCGTGAGGACCGGATGAATAGTATTTTGACCATCAAGTGTACCACAGCTTGTACTACTACTACTATTACTACTACTACTACTAGTAGTAGTAGGAACATGAGTACTCCAAGATTGTATAGCGGAAATAGGTCTCCCGTGCTAGCATGCCTGTTCACTTCATCGCTCGTATCATCCATATTATGAAAGCGTAACCAAATTCTCGCATGCCCAATCAACGCCTCGCCGCGATGCATGCAAGGGTCGCTCGTGCATCAAGGACGGCATGCAGATCGCTCCACACTTGAGAAGAGGAAAATGGAAAGGTAGAACGCGCAGCAGAGGAAGAGAACGCTGGCTAACGAGGCTGGGAGGATCGAGCAGGAAGTTAATGCTCCACGCCTAAAGGTTTTGGGAAAACCTGATTTTCATAAGGTGACTTATACTCACCTAAACGGAGGGAGTATTCTTAACCAGAGAATGTTGTGTCTCCCACTCACGCCCAAAAAAAAGCTACTACACATTTTTTATCTGTTTGCATAGGTCCCACCTATCAAGAAGGATGGGCACGCATACCTAACAAGTACGACTCCTCGCCTACCCGCATAGCCTTTTCGCTTAGTCTACCTAGCCGCCTAATCAACTGCCTCGCACGCCACTTCTCCCATTTACTTCCATCGGGAACCGATTCGCTTCTCGCTTCTTCACCTCCCTTCGCCTTCATTTGCATCCAAACCCCACCGCGCTCACATTGTTTTAACCTCTTTAAATAATCATCTACTACTTCAGTTAGACTAGCCATCTAATCCTAATTCTCCAAACCATAGCCTCCGCTCCAGCGGTTCCAAATGGCTAAAGAGATCGAGATGCAGGTTTTAGCGCCCAACATGTCCTCGTCAAGGCTCGATGCGCATAGTTGCCACCGCCACCGCCCACCTAAGGGTTGTTCGGCAAAGGATCAACAATGTATCCAACTCCTCAAAAGGTAGAGACGAGGGTCATCGGTCTCGACGCAGAGTACACGGAGCGTGCCCCTCGAAGATCCAACGCCACCGCCCTTCACCTTGTGCCTCAAGATGATGTTTTGTGTACCACATCATACACTCGCCCTCCATACCAGGTGAGCTTCACGATTTCTTGTCTCGGAGGACGATACTGTGGGGCAGCCATCGAAGGGGACAAACAGAAGCTGGAGCCGCATAACCTTGATTTGAAAAGCATCACGACCTACAAACCAGAATCAAAATTCCTGAGAAGATTGTGCAAATGACACCATCCCTATTCGACGAGCAAATTTTGTGCTCGGTACAAATCTTCGTAAGGGTGACGAGACGGTGGCATTAAGGTCGTCTCGATGGGAGAATTATCCCTTGACGCATTTGAGCGGATAAAATATGCTGCCCTCGATGCCCGTGGTGAGTTTTAGATAGCTGCATGGTCCAAAGAGCTTGTTGCAAGCCGCCTCCCACCAGAATGAGAAGAAGAAGAAGAAGAAGAAGAAGAAGAAGAAGAAGAAGAAGAAGAAGAAGAAGAAGAAGAAGAAGAAGAAGAAGAAGAAAACGCTGCACCAAAACGCAGGAGGGCATTATGGATGGATGAACTATTTCTCTCTTGTAAAAAAATTATTCCTCTCGTGTATATTGATATAGATGGACTATTTCGATGGTGTGCATGTCTTGGAACAGTAGTAGTAGCATGGGTCCGCTTGACTATAAGGAACTATTTATCCGCATATATAGCTTTCTCGCTACTCCTTCCAAAGGATCGGTATGCAGGCATGTGTCCAGACATGACAACTTGTCCATGGAAGTTCAACCACGACGACCATCACGCTTTCATCTCGCGATTCCCACGACGCCTCCAACCCACGGCACCACGCCCCGACATGCGCCTCACCCCTCTCGGCCACACCGCCTCTTCCTTTGTGTGCATGACATGTGGGCCACCTAAAATGCGGCGAGCATCAAGTTTCTACCACAGCCACCCGTGATTCCCACGACGCCGCCGAACCCATGAAACCACACGCCCCCGACCCGCGGCTCACCCCTCTTGGCCCCACTCGCCTTCGCTGGGAGCATTACATGTGGACCACCACCATCGGGTCCACATGTTATTGACTCAAAGGTAGGTGTAGTAAGGCTCAAGCTCAGTCCCGACGGCCCCGAGAGGGAAATGTAACTCAAGGCCAGGCTTGTGGTGTTCCTCAAGAGTACTAACTCGTGCCAAACTCGAGATTTGTTACTTTACTATACATGCACGCAACGATTTAATGGACATTGTAATCTCAACATGTGATGGGGAGCTCTAAATTTGAATTTGAAACTTATAAAATGAAAAGATTCAAAACAAATAAACTGGGAGAGAGGGAGTATATCGAGGATGTGTCCCATACAAAATAAGTCCCTGGTTTGTCACCGCCAAGATGCGTTAGAAAGGAGCACAATCTTCCTACTGTGATGGCAACAAATCGGCCGCAGATAGCATGGTCCGCCTTTGACCGCCATGTGCAAGGTTCGCTATCTTTATTCAATCTCACCGTGGTTCCATCGCATCAATTCATGCGTGGCCCGCTGTATGGCTGATCCCAATGTTGGACAAAGGTTCTACGGGAACGGTGTCACCGCTGTAAATGTTGTGCAAATTGATGTTGGTACCTCCCGACATATGCAAGCCAATCTCCACTCAAGACCGAGCCTAGCCTCGTGAAACAAGGGGCAGGGGAGAATTAGGAAATGGACACGAAGTAGTCTTTAGAATGCATTTACTACGTGATCAAACTCATCTTACCTGCTCATCGGAGGAAACCGAGTGCCCCTCAACGCCGGCATCTCAAGGGCGCCAACTTGCAACTACGGCCACGCCGCTACCGAGAGACCACCAAGGAAACATCCTCGCATGCTCCACGGAACATCAAGATGCATTTGTATGAGTAGTTTATCTTGTGAGAGAAAAGGATGAACGAGGGAAGGCCTCTAGAGATAGAGATGGACACTACTACTACCAATGTGCTGGCCTGCATTGCAATGGATCCAAACTAGTACTAGAATAATACTTGTTCACGTGCTTGAAATATAAACACTCTAGTTTTGATATACATGTGTCGCCAGATACCGACAGCTTGTCCATGGAAGTTGAACCACGACGACCATCACGCTTTCTTGTTTCTACCATCGCCACACCCACACGCCGATTCCCACGACGCCGCTCCAACCCACGGCACGACGTCCCCCGACGTGACATGGATCCTCCGACGTGGCTATCATCGCCATGCCCTCGCTTTTTCTTCGCCGACAGTGGGACCCATGCTTATGGGTCCCACATGTCGCTGATAGAATGGTAGGATTGTTCGTGCCCTCATCCCTCTCGCCCCACCGCCTCCTCCGCTTTTGTGTGCATGACATGCGGGCCACCTGAATCGCGGCGACCATCAACTTTCTACCACGCATACACCCGATTGACGCGGTTTGCTCGCTCGCTGCTGTTTCGATCCGCATCTCCGCACCATCGAATTTTCATCCAGCGGTTGTGACACATTTCGTCCCGCATCAATCCTCACCGAGTACTTATGTACTACATGTAGTACCCGCCGTGTGGCCATCTACGCCTAACGCCTCGACGCCACAGTGTGGTACCTCGCCACGGCCACGCCACCACCGCCAGTTCATCTCGAACGAGTGAGTCGCTAACCACGCCACCACCATGAGAATGACATGTGGGCCAGCCGCATTTAAGGTCCGCATGTCATTGACTCATAGGCCGGCACTAAGCCACTCAAGTTCGGTCCCGTGGGCCCCGAGAGGGAATGTAACTCATGCGGCAGGCCTTGTGGTGCTCCCACAGCAGACGAGCTCGTGCCAAAACTGGAATTTGTTTCTTACTACTACCAACTAGTACTAGTAAGGTACACGGCATTGCACGCATGAGATTCTCGTGGTTTGTGCATTATGCTTCTACATGTGGAGTTTTCTGATTCTAACATGTGGCAAAATCTGGTGGAATGTAAGGTTAGGCAAGTTTGATTAACTAGGTGAGTGTTTGTCTAAGCCACACCTTAGGCAAGCCACACCGGCCCCACATGACATACACACACAAAATGTGGCAAGATTCCTTAGGCTTGCCAACTTGTGGCTCTCATTTTGAAGAACTTATTAATAACTTTGCTCTGAGCTTAGTTGTGGCAAAGTTAGTCATGAATTAAGTTCAACCATGGAGTCTTCTAGATTATACATGTGGCGTAATCTGTGGATGATATCCAATGGCCAGTAGTGCTCGGATTTGCCATCTTTGTACCGCCGGATTGGCTTCATCCAACCACCAACTTTCAAAGTTTTTCACACACTATATAGGGGGTATAGATATAGATGTGTCGGTCCATTGCAATGGATCCAAAGTATATCTATTTAGTGGAGTGCACTCTAAACACATTATCTATTTATTTTCTCTAACCTTCCGTAGCCATGCAACCAAGCCACATAAGCTTCATGGGTTCCCCCACATCATATTATTCATACTACATTGATTGAAAAAAGATAAATCACCCAAAACAAGATCTTCCCGCTTTTTGTTCCTACGATGTTGTGCCGCGTAACGTATTCTACTAGTTGTATAGTGGTAGTACTAGTAATATAGTATTAGGAGTACAAACTTGGTAAGTACTAGTAGGAGTAGTACTAGTACGGAATGCTCCTACTCTATCAACGAGCCCTGCATACAGCTAGATCTTCCCTTGCTTCTGCTTTTCCAACCCGCGCGGGCGGGTGTCGGTTTGCTCAACGGGCGGTCCCACATGAAAGTGAAAATGCTAGGCACAGAGGCGGAGCTACATGAGGGCCAACACGTGTTCTCCGCCGCCCAACCTAGCAGGATTTTTAGTTGTACATCCAGTTTTGAGGCATGGAACGCCAATGCAAGGGTAATTTCTATAGCCCGCTAGATCGGCATGCCTAACGCTTTTCCTTCAAGCTCGCATCGCTAGGCAACACGCCTTCCCTAAGCTATGTGTCGTGGCCGGACGGGGTTGCGGTTGTACTCCCCGATTCCCGGCGGCAGGGGGGTGCGACGCTAACGTGGCAGGCCTTTTCCTTTACTAGCAATGTGCCCGCATGCTATGACGGATCGAAAGTAGTAGAATAGTAGTATTTGTTCACAAACTTGAAATAAATCACTATTGTTTTGATATACCCTAATATATTACTCCCTCCATACCTAAATATTTGTCTTTTTTGAGATTTCAAATGGACTATCACATATGGATTATATAGACATATTCTAGTGTTTCTAGTAAGATGCCCGCTGCTGTAACGGTTGATGGAAAAGGTAAGCACAACTTATAAATTGACGGATGGGGTACTAGTTACAAAGATGCATATAATTACAAAGGGATCGCATATGTCAAAGTATTGACTAGAACGAGAATGCAACAGCACAATAAGAATTAAGGCCAATGATGATGCGATCGCAGTGGTGGTTATGTATGAAAGAAGAAAGATGGATCCACTTAACGCACGACCTCCTCCTCCTCAACTTAGTGCGCCGGGCCACCGACCGCAGCTAAGGAGCGGCGGCTTTTGTGGTGAGGTCGAGGTGCTTCTCAACAAAGGCATCCAAGGCTTCCACTGGTTGAGGAAGGCCAACGCCGTGAAGCGCCCTCACCGCCTTGTAGATACCTATGTACACGATTTGCTCGCACGCTGGATGTGTAGGTCGACTAATTCTTGTGGCGAGATGCGCCAGCGTAGCGACCTCTAGGTGGACATTCTTCGTGGCGCCGGGCGGCAGTTGCAGGCCACCAGTGCTTGAAAGAGGTTCCGCCTGTCGGATTTCGGGTTCCGCAGCACCTTCCAGGTTCGAACACCGGGTGCGCGGCTGAGATCTAATCCCCCCCACCGCCTGCACTCGGCCAATCGCAGGGATCTAAACTACTAAAATGTACAAAGCACAAGAGACACAAGATTTATACTAGTTCGGGCCACCGCTGTTGTGTAATACCCTACTCTAGTTTGTGGTGTGGTGGATTGCCTCTTGGGCTGATGAGGAACATATAGGGAAGAACAGCCTCGCGAGGGTCTGTTCTGGTGGGTGTGATGAACTGCTAGGTGGTGTTCAGCCTCTAGCTATCGGTTCCTTGGTGAGGATCCCGATCTCATACCGGGGGCCGATCAAGATGCCCTCTCCGAGTGTGGCTACTCCTATTTATAGGCGAAGGCCCTGGGCCTCTTCCCAAATATTGAGCGGAAGGGCGCCAACAATTGGCCATTTTGAAGGGGAACAATGGGTACACTTATCCTCGACTAAAGTTGGTCCTCGCCCGCCAAAGGCTCGTGATGACGCTTCTTGGGCTCCACGATGACTCCTTCTAGCCGCTGGGGCTGGACTTTGTCTTGTTGCACCAAACGGATGACTTTGTTGATGCTCGCCGCGCTTGCTCCCTTTGCACCAAAGAGAAAGGAGGACGCCACGGGCTGGCGCCTCGATCGGGCGCCCTTGGTCGCCATGGCTTATGCCATGGGCACCTCGCGAGGTACCCCGCCTTGAACTCCTCCGCCTCATGAGCCAACCCGACGAGGCTGCCCCGAGGAAGCTCTGGTCGTCCGCCTGCCGAGGCTTGGCCCCTCATGAGGGTCTTGAGCTTGTGTTGATGAAGATGGGCTGTCCTGGCCTCCTTGAGCCACGCCAAGCAGTCACAGTGTAAGTCTGGGACCCCCATTTGCGTAACACCACAGAGCCCCCTGGCCCACGGCGCGCCTAACTTGGCCGGGCAGAGAGGCGAAAGGGCAGTGCGGAGCGTCATGGGCTCCTAACAGCTCTGCGGCCTTGGGCGCCGCTGTGGCGGTTGATGGACGCTACAAGACCGCGCTCCCCACGATGCCTCGGTAACTGCTCGGATTCGACAAGTCCCTGCATGCAGAGCTGGTCATGATTACCGGTGATCGTGGAGGCCGACGGTTGGCCTTCGACGGCAATAAGTACGGAACAGCGCGCGCCCTTCCAGTCTATCCTTCCTTGTCTCTCCTTCTCCTCCATGGCTCCTCCAAGGAAGTTCTCGGCCACAGAGAAGGAGAAGGGCCGTTAGGTCGAGTCTTCCTCTCCACCGCTTAAGTTGGCCGAGGTCGCCTCGCGAAAGCACCCTCGCGGGCCTCCATGGCGGTCCCCTCGGGCCGGGGGAGGCTCTCGCCAGGGCGACGAGCGGCTGGCCATGGTCGGAGGGCGTGCCTCCACGCTGGCCCCCGAGGCCGCGCCTTCATGCCGCTGAAGCGCCGCCGGAGTTCATGGTGAGGCGGAGGAGCCGTCCGGCGTCTGCCCAGCCTCCCTGCTTCCTCCCTGGGTGAGCTCCCGTGATGGCGCCCGAGGGCCTCTGCTCCGTGCAGATGGCTGCTGCAGCCGGCTTGTGGGCTTCTCCGAGGTCTCTCCTGGGGAACATGTTCCCGGCTCATGGCTGGCAGACATTCGCGCCGCTGGTCTCCGCCGGGCCGTGCTCCCGTGACTTCAAGTACGATGATGACGCCACCCCACGTGAGGGTAGCCTGGGAAGGCGCCGCATGGGGTGCTGCCTCAAGACGACGATCACGCCGAGGGCTCAGCCCCGCGTGGGTGGGAGAGGGCAGCGGCGGGCGGCCAGCGATGCCCGCCACCTCTCGCTCACTAGCTCTTATTCGGTGGTGATTCTTCCAGCAGCGCCGCCTAGCCCTCACGCCGCTGCCGCTTGGGGGGTGGCAGCGGGTCCGCTTGCCGCCACGCCTTGTGAAGCGAGAGGAGTCCGCCTGAGTCTCCGGGAGGCGGCTCGAGCCTCCAAGAGAGCTGCAAGACGGGCGTGCCATTCTGCCGCTTCAGCCTTTTCTTCTTTCTCCTCACAAAAAGGGAACAATGTGTGGCCTCTGTGGGGGCGCTGCTTAAGCCAACGCCATGCATTATTATATCGCTTTTGTTATCCTGATGTTGTTCCTTCTGCCAGCGCCCATTCGCAAGTGAACCCTCAGCCGTGGGTCAGGGGCGACTGACCCAGCCCCCTGTAGGCGCGCAGCTGCCCGTGGAGGCATGGTCGAGGGGTGCTCCAACCGTGGACCAGGCGTGGAAAACTTGAGCGATAGGGGCAGGAACGCTGTGGGGCTCCCGAGGCTTCCGCCATGAGTCCCCGCGCAAAGAGAAATCGAGGCAGAGAGTGAAAAAGATCAAGAACCATGCATCAAAAGGGGCGATAGTTTCGATAAAAACTCAAATAGGAATAACTAGTCAACTGCGTAAAAGCAATGAAAAAGCCGCCCCGCACCTAGTCTAGTCTTCGACGCCTTCTCACCAAGGCGGAGCTAAGTGCTACCACTAGGCGGGAGGGAGCCCAGGCCCGAGGCCGGCACTCCCGAGACTCCGGGCGTGTACATCCCCAACTCATTATTACGTGAGAGTGTCACGGGCGGCGAAGCTTCACAGCGCTCGCTTTCTTCACAGTGCTCCGGCCTTTCTTCCGGAAGCAAGCTTCACGGGCGCTTGCTCTTCATGTGCTCCGGCCTTTCCAACGTGACGGCTTTACAGCGTTTCGCCTTCTTCACAGTGCTCGGGCCTTTCCCTGTAAGGTGAGCTTCATGCATTCGCCTTCTTCACGGCTCGGGCCTTTCCAAAAAGATGAACTTCACAGCATTCGCCTTCTTCGTAGGCTCGGGCCTTTCCAAAAGATGAACTTCACAGCATTCGCTTCACATGTGCTCGGGCCTTTCCAAAAGATGAACTTTGCAAAGCTGCCGCTTTCTTCATGTGCCTCGGGCCTTTCCAAAAAGATGAACTTCACAGCATTCGCCTTCACAGGCTCGACCTTTAGGGGTAAACCTCCTGAGGTGCCGGATGTTCCACGCTCTATATTGGTACTCTCTTGAGTCTCCAAGCGCACGGAGCCAGGCCTCGAAACATGAAAACCTTGAATGGGCCCTCCCACATGGGAGAGAGCTTATGCAGTCCCTCCTGAGAGGACCGCTGAGCATGAGGTCTCCTACCGAGAGTTCTGGGGCGGATGTTGCAGCAGCAGTATTGCTTGAGTGCCGGCTGGTTCCTTGCCGCCGCAGCAGCAGTTTCGACGGCGCCCTCCCCAAAGACAGGGCCGCCCTCGCGATGGCGCCCCGCAGCTTTCATCGAACGCCAGACTCTGCTGCGATCGATGCTTGACTCGTGAGGGAGGACCGCTTCGCTTCATAGACCAGAAGAAGGGGTCTCTAGTTGGCTTGTTGCGGTTAAAGCGGATGGACCACAGCACGGATGGAAGCTCGTCAGCCAGCTCGCCGGGCTTCCAGCTTTTTCTTGAACGCCCCGGTCTTGAGGCCTCTCAGATCTTCGTGATTGGCCCGCTTCGCCCGCCCATTGCTGCGGGGTGCGCCATCAAGCGTAGCATATTCGCGCCCCAAGGTTAGCGCAGTGCATTTTAAAAGGTTATCGGTGAATCGCGAACCGTTGTCGGTGATGATGCGTTAGGCACCCAACCGCTCACGATGCCCTTTGATGAACTTGACCGCAACTGGCGGGATGGCGCGGACGGCCCTCGACTTCGCCCACTTGGTGAATTTGTCCACGGCGACGAGAGGTAGCGATACCTCGGGCGCCGGAGGAAAAGGGCCTGTAATGTCCAGCCCCTGCACTCGCGAATGGCCAAGTGAGGGGATGGTTTGCGCACTCGCCGGCTGGTGGATCTGCTTACATGGAATTGGCAAGCCTCGCAAGCCTTCACGAAGTTCGATGGCGCTATTGAGCCGCCAGGGCCAATAGAAACCGCTGCGAACGCCTTTGCCGATAAGGGTCCGTGGACGGCGAATGGTGCCCACACCGCGCTTATGTATATCTCGCCAGCCAAGCCAATTCCCCGCTCCCCGTGATGCAGCCGCAGGACACGCTGCTCGCCGCTTCCGTAGAGTTCTCCATCCATGATGCTGCTCGTCGTGGCTTGCCGCCCACACGCCTACCTCCTCCTCCTTCTCCGCAAAGTTCCACGCTAAGTAACTCTTGAGCTCCGTGATCCAAAGACTCCTCTTGAGGTTCCATCGTTAGAAGCAGGCGCGTTCGAGGCCGGGCCACAGGCCGGGCCCCGAGGCAGGTGGCTGAGGAGCTCCCGAGGCTGTGCCGTGCTTGATAACGGCGGTAGGGCTGAGGGCTTGAAGAGCCGCTCTCAAAGACACCCGCCCTGGGTAACCTCCCGAGGCTCGCTGGTGATGTCGCCGGCCTCTGATTGGTGCCGCGGGCACGCAAGCTGCAGCTCCAACCCCCATAACTGTTTCTCCATCCCATGACCTCCGCAAGGTAGGCCTCCATGTGTTCATCTCTTTGGCTCGTATAATCTTGTTGGAGAAATTGACGAGGATCCGCGAATCGCCTCTTGATGGTAAGGCGCTTCACCCCTGTGGCAGCGGCAGCCTCGCACTCCGCTTATCAGCCCCTCGTATTCCGCTATATTGTTGAGACCTTCTCGCCATGCCGAAAACAGAGCTGCACGGATAGTAAAGCTTGTCCCGGCGGGGATATGAGCATCGCCCAGCCCCGCCTGCCTGGAGAATGCTCCGTCAAGTACATGACCCAACCTTTTTGGCGCTTCCCTCGGGAGAGGGATCGATCCTCGCCGCCCGAGGTTCGTGCTTCGGCCCATTCGCCACGAATCTGCCATGCCCTTGATGACTCTGGTTATGCTGAACTCGAGCTGAATGTTTGCAGCTCAATGTTCCACTCGGCACCTTCCGCCGAAGTTAGCTCCCGAGCACCTCTCCAGGGTATGCCGAGACAACCTTGATTGATGACCTCGAAGTAGTGTCGCAGCTTGCGCTAAGCCACCAACAGAGCGAGGAGGAGCTTCATGGGCATGGGGTACCGTGTCTCACATCCCGTGAATACTGTGATCGATGAGCACACCGGTGCACGACGAGGTTAGGGGCGCCGGTGCTAGTGGCGCCTTCTAGAAGCTGGGAAGCTCCCGAGGCGACGCGCCCGGTTGGGTGCTTGATGGGAGGCCTCGCCTTGGTGCGCCTCGCCGTGACGGCCGATCTTCTTCCATTGCGGTGCTGGCTTTACTAGTTCCTTCTCGATTCGGTTTTCCTTAGCTCGGTGGCCGCTGTGGTCTTGGCTCGACGCCCTCCCTAATCTGCCACCAGAGCAGCGCTAGCGGAGTAGGGAGGGCGGCAGGTAGAGTACCAAGGGCTCCTGAGGGCGCTGGGCCACCATCACCGGAGGGCTGGTCGTGCACTTCTTGAGGTCTTGAAACGCTTTTCGGCCTCTTCACCCACTCAAAGGGCCCATTTTCTTCATCACCGAAGAAAGGCAACGCCCGCCCCCTAATAGGGAGATGAAACGCCCAACATTGCTACGCCGCTCGTGAGCTTTCAGATTTCCGAGGGTCTTCGTGGGGCTCATGTCTTCCATCGCTTGACCTTTTCTTCGGTTGGCCTCGATGCCCCTGTGGGACACGAGGAAACCTGTGGAGCTTGCCTCGAGGGAACTCCAAACACACACTTCTCCGGTTGAGTCGCCGCTCACCGCGCTGAGGCTCGCAGTTGTTTCTTCCAGGTCTTGTATCAAGGTCTTGGCCTCATGAGACTTCACCATGATGTCATCGACGATGCCTCCACATTCTTCCCGAGCTGTGGACCCAAGGTGATGTGCATGAGCCACTGAAGGTTGCCCTCGCTATGCAACCCGAATGGCATGCATGTATAGCAGTACACTCCACACGGGTTAGGAAGGCCGTTTTTCCACGCCTTTCCACCGCCATCTTGATTTGGTGATACCCGAAAAGGCCCAAAAGCACAACAGGTCACATTCGCGGTGGAATCGACGATCCGGTCGATGCGAGGGAGCAGAAACGGATCTCGCGGCATGCTTTGTTGAGGTTGGTGAAGTCGCATACACATGCGCCCTTTCTCCCTTCTTTAGCACCACCACGGGTTGGCCAGCCAACTGGTATCGACCTCGCTAATAACCCCCGCGCTTCTAGCTTATGGGTCTTGGACGATGAAGGCATGCTTTTCAAAGGAATGCCTTCTCGCTTTCTTCTTCTTCATCGACGACGCTGGGGCACACGCTGAGGTGGTGTTCACCACGCCTCGTGGAATCCCCGCCAGCTGATCGGGCTCCTGTGAATACCTTCTTGTTCGCACGCAGGAACTTGACAAGGGCTTCCTCCTGCTCGGGCTTGAGGTTGGCGCCTATGGTGAAGGTGGCGCTTAGGACCCGCCTCATCGACAGTATCTGCTGGTCTCCGCCTTTGTCTTGAGTGAACAATCGCTTTCTCTGGTCGGCGCAGCCCCTTGGGCTTGGGGGCTTCCGTGATCGGCGGGCTCAGCGTGCCGCCGCCTTGAGGGTGAGCCTGAGGCCGTAGCACCTTCGGTGATCCCCGGCACGGTGAGGACGCCCGCTGCTCCTGTGCATCTTCATGAGGTTGTACCGGTGGGTTATGCCATGAATTTGGCTACGCTGGATAGCCAAGGATGGCATTGTAGGGAGGCCGATGGGGCGATTTCAAGTCGCACTCAGTTCCGCATGGAAGTTGTCGAGGTGCCAAGGTCACCGAAGCCGGATTTGCCCCAAGGAGTTGGATGACCTCCTCATATGCCCGAAAAAGGCGGGCCAGGCTGCAGCCGCCCCCCGGTATGCAGAGGAGGTTGAAGGCCTGACCGAGAGTATGTTGAGGTCGGCCGCCGCTGATGAGGGTCCCGCGCGAGGATCACCTCCGTCTCAATATCCGAGTTCTTTCACCTAGATCTCGGACGAGATCCTCTTGTAGTGGTGGAGGTTGTAACACCCCGGAAGTAACTTCCATATTTGTAACTCCAACTCTTGCCATTTTCGCTTTGATATATGATATTCCTCCGTGGTTGGGTTTTCTTTTTGCATTTTGTCCATGTCATGCATTTTATATTATGTCATCATGCATCGCATTTGCATACGTGTTCGCCTCATGATTCCGAGCATTTTTCCCGTTGTCCGCTTTTGCAATCCCAAGACTTATCTCCCCTAGGTCCTTTTACGCTTTTTCCGCAAAGGGTATTAAACCTTCTCAAATGGACCGAGGTTTGTCTAGTGGCCTTGGTATACCACCAGAGACCACCGTCAAGTTTCGGTCATTTGAGCTCGCTTTGTACTCCAACGGTTAACCGCACTCTCGCAAAGGCCTCTTTTGTTGCAGCCCAACACCCCTTCAAAACAGCCCAATAACCCATCTAAGGCACTTCCATGCTCTCCGTCTGCTCTCGATCACGATCGTGGGCGAAAACTACACCTCATTTGGACTCTCCTAGCTCCTCTATGCCTATTTAAGCAAACTCCCCGTCCAAATTCGCGATCAAACTCCCCGAACCCTAGATTTTTCCTTCCGCCGGACGCTCAGCTGCCACGGACACGCCCGCCTCATGCACTGCTCAATCGGAGGCCGCTCGCTTTCTCACACGCTGCACCCGCTGGGCTCATCCGGCCCTGGCTTCGCTTCGGCTGGCGCTGCCGCCCATGGCTACCTCACTGTTGGCCTTGCTCGGCTGCCGCTGCCGCCTCCGCCACTCGCCGGCCTGTCCGCTGCCATGGCTGGTTGCCGGGCGCTGGTTGCCAGATCTCGGCCGCCACGCCTCGGCCTCGCCTCCTGGCCTCCGGCTGCTGGCCTGGCCTGACTGCCTGGCTGGCCGGCCGCTGCCTGGCTGCCGGTTGCCTTTCTCCGGGCGAGCCTGCCAACTGCCTCCGCTGTCGCTCGATCCCGATCCGCCTCGGCACGCCTGCTGACTTCCTCTTCCTCTCCTTTCTAAGTCTTTTGCATCTAATTGAATTTTGTTGCATTTTCAATGAGTGTAACTTTTGCATCTGAGGTCCATTTTGCGCGATAATATGTCAAAATGTTCGCCTCAAGAGTAGATCATTTCATCTCATTGCATCATTTTCATTTGAGCTCATCTTGATGCCCGAAATGCTGTTGGAGGAGTGCTATGTGATGTTAGTTTCTGCTTCTCAACAGTAACTTGCACTTTTGTTATTTTTCCATGATTAATGTGTGCACCCTATGAAGTTGAGTCCTACATGTGTTTTGAAATATTCCATGCCATCTTTCCAGGGGTATATGACATGTATTTTTGTGATCTATGTGGTGAATAGCACAAGCATGCAAAGTAGGTGTCCTGATGTTGCTGATTTCAGCCCTGTTAGCTGATATTTTGATGCCATGTTAACTTGATGATACCGAGAGATCTATGCATATTTTGAGATACTTCAATAAGGATGTTTTGTAAAGCATGTCTTGCTCTATCCATCCTTGCCTTCGTTTGCATTTATGGAGTGCCATAGCTTGAGTCAATCGAGCTCTACTTTTGCTATCAAATGTTTCCTGGCAGATTGTTTACGTGTTATTCAATTTTGCCAAGGTTGTTGTGGTTGACCCATGTATGCTATGTTTTAGTTCTTGCCATGTATGTCTTCTATGCCATGTCTTCTTTATGTATGTATGCTTAGTTTTTCATATAAGGCTCTGTAGTGAGTGCATTGAGCTTGTAAACATGCTTACTCGTTATCAGTTTTTGACATGTCATGTTGCTGAATCTGTTAACGAGACTTTCACTATTGACATGGGTGTTACTATATTTTCTGATCCTTTTTGGCTTATGGTCAGTAAGGGACTTTTGTTCTATGCTTTGAGTAGATTCATGCATGCCATGTTTTGCTATTTTAAGTTCCTGTAGCATGTAGTTTTGCTGCTCTGAACATTGCAACCTGATGCTGTTTTTGCCATGTCCAGCCTGATATTTTGTGCACTTTTGCCATGCTTGTTTGAACCTGTTATGTTGTGAACTAGCCGTAGCTCAGTGCTCATATTTTGTCGAGCATCTTGTGTAGATCACTGCCATGTACTTTGTTGATACGTTTGTGTGCAGTAGCTTAATTTATTGTTGCTTGCTAAGTGGCATCATGCTGTTAATGGCAGATTTGTGCCATTCTTGTTTTGCTTGTCATTTCCAAACCGTGCATCCGATTCCGGTGATCTTTATATCGATTTCAACCAAAATCATCTCATCTTTCCGGTGGCATACTTGGTTTGCCAAGTTGATGCCTGGTTCATCATTTACCTTCCGGAGCGCACATGCGCATTGCATATCACATCCCGCATATCATGTCATGTTTTGCATCATGTTGATTGTGCATTGCACCGTGATTTATTGTGGTTCCTTTGTTTGTGTTGTTGCTTTGGGTAGAGCCGGGAGACGAGTACGTGAACGAGGAACCTGTTGAGAACGCTTTACGAGGATCAAGCTTTCGACAACTCCTGAGAACATTGCGCAAGATGACCATACCCTCAAATCACTTCTATCTTTGCTATGCTAGTTGCTCGCTTCTTTGCTATGCCTATGCTGCGATGCCTACCACTTGCTATATCATGCCACCCATATTGCCATGTCAGCCCCTAACCATCCTTTCCTAGCAAACCGCTGATTGGCTATGTTACCGCTTTGCTCAACCCCTCTTATAGCTGCTAGTTGCAGGTGAAGCTGAAGTTTGTTCCTTGTTGAACATGGAGATGTTGTTCATTTTGGAACATGTTTACTTGTTGGGGATATCACAATATATATCTGCTATAATTAATACATCTATATACTTGGTAAAGGGTGGAAGGCTCGGCCTTATGCCTCGGTGTTTTGTTCCACTCTTGCCACCCTAGTTTCCGCTATACCGTGTTATGTTCCTTGATTTCGCTCTCTTACATCGGGTTGGGTGATTTATGCCCGGGTTTTCGCGAGTTCGAGGGTCATCTTTATTTTAACCCCCGGCCAGTTCTCCTTCGATTGCTGGTCCAACTTGAGCGATGTCCGCGCCTTTGGGCAAATTGGGTTTATGCCAACCCGACGTCTGGCTCATCCGTGTGCCTCGAGAACGAGATATGTGCAGCTCCTATCGGGATTTGTCGGCACATTCGGGCGGCTTTGCTGGTCTTGTTTTATTGCTGTCGAAATGTCTTGTAGTCCGGGATTCCGAGATTGATCGGTCTTCCCTAGTAGAAGGAATATCCTTCGCTGGGCGTGAGAGCTTATAATGGGCTGTTGGGACACCCCGCAGGTAATATCTTTCAAAGCCGTGTCTGCAAGTTATGAGGCAGATGGGAATTTGTTAATGTCCGCTGTAGAAAACCCAAGTTGACCTCAAATAAAATACACATCAATCAGGCGGTGTAACTGTGGATGGTCTCTTCTCGGAGTCCGGAAGTGAACACGGTGTTGGAGTTATGTCTGACGTAAGTAGTTCAGATCACTTCTTGATCGCTATTAGCTTCATGTCCGTGCTTTGCTTTCTTCGCTTCTTTATGCGATGTAGCCACCATATATGCTAGTCGCTGCTGCAGCTCCACTTTACTATCCTGTCCTTCCTATAAGCTTAAATAGTCTTGATCTCGCTGGTGTGAGATTGCTGAGTCCCCGTGACTCATGATACTTCCAAAACAGTTGCAGGTTCCGACGATGCTGGGCAGCAGTGACTCACCGAGCTCAAGTGGGAGTTCGACGAGGAACGTGGTCGTTACTATGTGTCTTTTCCAGATGATCAGAGTGGTGCCTCAGCTTGGGACGATCGGGATCTGTGTAGCATTTGGGGTATCTTCTTCTATTTTGGTTCCGTAGAGTCGGACCTTGAGTGTACTCAATGATGGATGTTTATTTATGTATTGTGTGAAGTGGCGATCGTAAGTCAACTATGTATCTCTTTCCCTTATGTATTACATGGGTTGTGTGAAGATTACCTCACTTATGACATTGCTTTCAATGCGGTTATGCTCTAAGTCGCGGCCTCGACACGGGAGATATAGCCGATTTGGCGCGCATAGCCTCCCCGGGAGGCTATTAGGCAAGGAGGAATCGAGAATCCCTCCATCCAAGGGAAGAAGAGGACCGGCTCAAGACCCGGAGACCATGGTCTCAAAGCCGGGGAAGATATCTTCGCCGAGGGTCCTGGTCGGGAGATGCCTCGGACGCACAATGCCCCCAAGGGAATCAGCCTCCAAATGAGCCTTAAGTAGAGAGGGAGGTTAAAATAAGAAACATCCCTGTTCTATTTCTCGAGGAAGATAACCGAATTTTATCTTGTAGTTCGGATCTCAACCCTTCTCAGCAGAGCTCATCTTCGTGGGATCTTCGCCCGAGATGATGGAGAGCGGAACGCCTCGGCTGCATCACTTTAGGCGGGCACCCCGAGGTGTCGCCACGCAGGGTTTCTCCCAACCGCAGGCCGTAGCAGTCAGATGGCTCCTCAAAGCCTTCCATGTCCGCCTTCAAAAGGCCATCGGACGAGTCCGCACTGCCCGTGCACTGCCGGAGGAGTTGAAGGATCTGCTCGGGCGAGCGCCTATCTCGTAAGAACACCGTGCATTTATGGGCATGGTGATTAAAAGGATTTCATCCGCGAGAGCGGGTTGCACGAGGCCGCCAGAGTTTATTAACAGGTTTTGAGGTACGTGAATGATGTACCTTGACAGTTCTCGCATATAAAAGATGCGCTCAGATAGATAGTAGCCTCGAGACTCAAGCATGCGTTGTCAAAAATGACGGGCTACGAGGATCATAATCCTGTGTATGATATGTTGCTTTTCCTATGTAGGTGGCGGCGTCCAAAGGGCTAGCTAGACTGATGAATTTGCCGAGCTAAAGCGCAACTTGACGGGCAGATGTTTACATTGCGCTTTGTCAACAAGCGGCTTGACGAGTCCCAAGGTATGCGATTTCTCCGCTGAACACCGTAAGGGGCTTGATGCCCATGCCTTACAACATGTATGCTTGATGATGGTACCGCTGCTATGGAGAACCTTCGGGCGAACTCGCCGAGCCAAGGAGCAGGCCAGGAAAAGTGATGCGGTTGTTTTAAAGGCGGCCAAGAGCTAAAAGCCGAATAGGCTGCTCACCGCCAAGCAAGAAGGAAATGGCCGAGATGGCTGTGAAGTTGAAGAATGCTGCCGACCGCTGCAAGCTTTTGAAAAAGAAGATCGGGCGAAATGTATGACTCGGAGAAGGCCACTACCGAGGCTAAGGATGCTCGCTTCCGCGATGAGAGCTATGAAGGAGGAGCTACGCCTCGCCGGAGATAGCGCGTCGAAAGCCCTTTATGCTGTGGATGAAGTTCGGGATCCTAAATATGCTCAATTGGACCGTTGTGGAGTGCGGCGGATACTTACCCGACTTGGAGGCTAGTGCTGCGGACGCTGCTGAACACTTTCGAGATCAAAAGGATCACGGCGGAAAAGCTTTTTGGTCGCAGCCCACAATCCAGAGCGCCCACTTCCATTAACCGATTGTTTGCCGCATGGGCGGCTGAATAGGTTATCCTGACCGCCATGAAGTATGTCGAGTCATCTGTGGGCCGGAAAGGCCCGAGTCAAGAGTTATTTTAGCTTGGTGCAGCGTTCCTTGGTGCGGTGCCGATATCAATGCAATGAAGAGGTCAGCAGGCATAGAGGATGCGCTGATGGCTCTTGCCCGTGTCAAGACATACCGGGCGGAGATGAAGGACACCGATGTTGCATCCCAAGATTCGACAGAGCCGAGTACCGCCAGCACTATTTTCAGGAAGTTCTGCAGGACGCTCTTTTAATAGAAACGCAGTGCTCGAAGGATATTATGTTCGAGTAACATGTATTATTGTAAAACGATGTTTCGAGGGAATATAAAAGCTTTTTATACTTGTCCCTTCAAGAATTAAAATATCTCTTGTGCGGCCGTTAATGTATATGTATATATATAACCTAAAAGATGGCAGTCGGTTTCAAATTTCACGATATAATGCGGGGTGTTCGCAGTAGGCGACTTTCACACTTGATCCAACGCCTTGGTCCTATAAAGGAGGTGATAGCGAGCTAACCAGGCAACCGGACTATAATGCTTTATCACTTTCACTTAGCCATAGGAGTTTGACAAAGGCTACTATATAGCCCTGGGCACCGCCACACCCGGCATCGGTCGGTGTGCTCGGCCGAAACGCCCTTCGTTAATGCGAGGAATCCTAAAGATTCCGCGGTCATCGAAAGTGGTTGACCAGTCTCACGCTATATCATGACAGCCGAGTTTTCGCTTTCTCATCGAGGTGCTCACCGTCCAACCGGGCACAATCGCAGAGTTCTCCGGTGCTGCCTTAGCCGATAGAGCGGAACGTAAGGCAGCAAAACACAGGAGCCGGAAAACCCAACATTTGACCAAAGACATGATTCGAGCTGATGGCTATAGGCCAAACTCGCGACGCCGAACACTCCCTAAGGTATTCGGTCTTTATGAAAACGGGCTGAAGAACGCCTTAGTAATAAGCCCTCGTGTCCAGTGTACGCAAATTATGACGTGGCCACATGCCAAGACGCCAGCCTCCACCTCGGCCATGGCAAGAAACCGGGGATGTGTATCAACAAGAGACAGTAAAAAGGTTTACGAGGGTCTTAATCTGAAAAGAATCTTGAACGGGTCCCTCATCGCACGCCCTCAAGGCCAGGTTCCATGCAGTGCCGATCCTCGACGGGCGAGCACGGTGTTCATCTCGAAAAGAGAGGAACTTAGTTGAAAGAGATCGTGCATAAAATGTACGTTATATTAAATAAACAAAGTACAATTCAAAAAATGAATAAAATTGAGCTTTATTGTCTCTTGTTGTACATGCGCTGAGCCCCTTGTAATGGGGTATGCGCTAGTAACCCTTTGTATGTTTACGCCGGACTCGCTTAGACATGTCCGGGGTTTGAACGACCTGTTTAGGTGCTTTGATTAGTGAAGCCGGTTTAGTGTGTGGCTATCAAGGCAGCCGCACAATCTTCCGCGCCGAGGAACACCTCGATATTTCCCTTTAATGAGATGATGCCTCACGGACCGGCATTTTAAGTATAAGAGATGCATAATGCGGTATCTTAAAAAGGGCGAAAGCTTGCATCCCCAAGAGTGCTTGATAGCTACTTGAAAATGGGGCGATGTGGAAGGTTAGTTTCAAGGCGGAAGTTGTCGGGTGAGCCAACATAACTTCTAGCAGTGAGAGAGCCCGCATAATGGGCATCTGGGCTCATGCTACTCCTTGAAAGGAAGTGTTGTTATGTCAATTTTGTTGGGTCTATCCCCATTTTATGGATTGTGTCCTGATATAGCAGGTTTAGATCATTGCCACCGCCCATTAGGACTTGTGTAAAGTGGAGTCCGCCAATTATCGGATCTAATACCAAGGCAGTCCAGCCGCATTCCTGGATACTTCTAGAGTAATCATGTTGGTCAAAGGTGATTGGTTTTAACAACCAAGGGCGGACTCCTCTCGATAGGCCAGATGGCGCTGTGATTCTATAGGCGCCACTATGTTTTTCCCTTTGTCACGTGGAAGTGATTTTACTGCTTTGACTTCTTGTGGGAAATTCTTTGTTTTCCGTGCTTCGCTTGTGGGTTCGTCATCGCCCTCGCTTGGTGTCGAGCCCCTTGTGTTCAGCGTTGAGTTTGCCGGATTGCTTGAAGACCCAACAATCTCTCTGTGGGTATGGTTTGCAGTGCTTCCCGGAGTACTGTGGATTTGGCATATCTTGTCCAAGATTTTGTTTGCTAGATAGCTCGTCTCGTTATCCTTGAGGGGCAGCTTTTTCCGATTCTCCGAGAGCTTTTGAATCGGGCGTTGACCGCCGTGCTCTTCGGTTGTTTCCTTGGTCCGCGCTGGTCTCATTGCATCGCGTTTCCCGCTTTCCATCCCTAACTTCGGATGTACTTGGGTCGTTAGTACTGTGATCTTGCCAACCAGCTATCCTCTCCCGCGCAAAGCGAGTCATGAGGCTTGTTAATGCGGCCATTGTTCTTGGCTTTTCTTGGTCGAGGTGTCTCGGCGAGCCATTCATCTCTCGAACGCTGTGTTTGAAAGCTGCTAAGGCTTCAAGGTCCTGGACAATCGAATCATCCGTTCTTTTAGTAAGAAATCTGTTCCAGAGTTTCCGGCTGACTCCCGGTTGTTGAGTTATATGACTTAAATCGTCTCAGATCCGTGAGGTCGGACATAGGTCCCTTGAAAATTTGCCCAAAAGCATCCTCGAGCTCTTCCCAACTTCCAATGGTGTTTTCGCAAGGCTTTTAAGCCAATGTCGGCTGGCCCTTTGAGCTTGAGGGGTAAGTATTTTATGGCGTGGAGATCATCTCCTCTAGCCATGTGTATGTGGAGGATGTAATCCTCAATCCAAACCTGTGGTCTGTTGTTACGTCAGATGCCTCTATGTTTACGGGCTTGAACTCGCTGGAAATTCATGATCCAGCACCTCATTGGTGAAACATAGGGGGTGCGGCACCCTATATTTGGGTGTACCGTGATGTTCGATACTTCATGCGCTGTATTGCTTACTAGAGCTTGCTTTCTGGCCCGTAGATAGATCTGGGCTGGGCCATCTTTTGATGTGAATCCTTGTACGGATCGCTGTGTCAGGCTTGTGTGCGCGCCATTTGCCGCACTATGTTGGCTATGGGGTCGCTTTATCCGACCGGTGGCTTCCTTTATTTTTTGATTATGGAGGCTCTAAGGCCTCTTCATCAAATTCGTGCAGTAATTTTCGCTTTGTTAGTTTCTCTTTTGCGCGATCGTCCGCCAGATTTGTCCGTGGTGTTGAGTACTTTGCTCCAACTAATTATGAGTGCATCTTCCGCTGTTTTGAGCTCCGCTTCGCTTTTTCAGCTACGCTGCAGCTATGATGAACCCTTTTTGGAGGTTCTTCGCTCCAGCAATCTGTCCGTGTGAGGTCGCCTCGATCATATCTTCACCGGGGACGGGTTGTTTATCCAAGTTGCCCTGTTCGGACGGTTGCTCGATGGCATGTTCGTCGTCCGCCGGTTCGCCCTTCTCTATGCTGGGTATGTATGGCTTCTTGTAGGACCTTGAAGTATGTCTAGAGGGGGGCGATTAGACTACTTGACCAATAAAAACTTAACCTTTTCCCAATTTTAGATTTTGGCAGATTTTAGCTATCTTTAAGCAAGTCAAGCAATCATCACGCAATTCAAGCAAGCATGCAAAGAGTATATAGGCAGTGGAAAATAAAGCATGCAACTTACAAGAAAGTAAAGGGAAGGGTTTTGAGGATTCAAACGCAATTGGAGACACGGATGTTTTTGGCGTGGTTCCGATAGGTGGTGCTATCGACATCCACGCTTGATGGAGACTTCAACCCACTAAGGGTAATGGCTGCGCCGAGTCCACGGAGGGCTCCACCCACTAAGGGTCCACGAAGAAGCAACCTTGTCTATCCCACCATGGCCGCCGCCCACTAAGGACTTGCCTCACTAGCGTAGATCTTCACGAAGTAGGCGATCTCCTTGCCCTTACAAACTCCTTGGTTCAACTCCACAATCTTGTCTGAGGCTCCCAAGTGACACCTAGCCAATCTAGGAGACACCACTTCCAAGAAGTAACAAATGGTGTGTTGATGATGAACTCCTTGCTCTTGTGCTTCAAATGATAGTCTCACCAACACTCAACTCTCTCTCATAGGTTTTGGATCTGTGGAAAGAGGGTTTGAGTGGAAAGCAACTTGGGGAAGGCTAGAGATCAAGATTCATATGGTAGGAATGGAATATCTTGGTCTCAACACATGAGTAGGTGGTTCTCTCTAACTGGTAAGTTGGAAGTGTAGGTTTGTTCGATGGCTCTCTCCACGAATGAAGAGGAGGTGGAGGGGTATATATAGCCTCCACACAAAATCTAACTGCTATAACACAATTTACCAAACTCGTGGGACCGAATCGTTAAACTCGGTCGGACCGATTTAGTAAACCTAGTGACCGTTAGTGATTTTCGTGGACCGACATGCATCTCGGTGAGGCCGATTCGGTTAGGGTTAGGCATAACGTAATCTCGGTGAGACCGACATACAAAATCGGTGAGACCGATTTGGTAATAAGCTTTACAGAGAGTTGGTCGTAAACTCGGTGGGACCGATTTGCTCTTTTCGTGAGACCTAAATGTTACAAAAGGAAACAGAGTTATATTGCAATCTCGGTGGGACCGACGCTCACTTCGTTAGACCGAAACGCTACGAAGGGAAACAGAGAGATTGTAACCCCATCTCGGTGAGGTCAGATCCCTATCGGTAAGACCGATTTGCTTAGGGTTTGTGGCAGTGGCTATGACTTTTGGAATCGGTGGCACTCGATAGAAAGAATCGGTGTGACCGATTTTGGCTTTAGGTTTAGGTCATTTGTGGATGTGGGAAAGTAGTTGAGGGTTTTGGAGCATATCACTACACATGAAGCAAGAGGCTCATTAAGCAACACCTCATCCCTTCTTGATAGTATTGGCTTTTCCTATAGACTCAATGTGATCTTGGATCACTAAAATGTAAAATGAAGAGTCTTGAGCTTTTGAGCTTGAGCCAATCCTTTGTCCTTAGTATTTTGAGGATCCACTTTCATCATCCATGCCATGCCATTCATTGAGCTTTCCTGAAACAATAGTCTTGGAATAGCATTAGCTCAATGAGCTATATGTTGTTATGAATTACCAAAACCACCTAGGATAGTTGCACTTTCAATCTCCCCTTTTGGTAATTGATGACAACATATAGATCAAAGCTTCGACAAATGATAATAAAATTTAAATAACATCGTCGCTTTGAGAAGTATGTGATAAGCAAGAGCTCCCCTAAATTTGTGCATAGTTTTAGATTTGCTTTGACTGCAAATGCACAATGAATTAGGCTCATGGGTTACTCTTCCATGTCACATACATCTTGGTGGAGCGCCAAAATAATAAATAATGAATACATGCACTCATCACCAAGCATAGTGAGTGATCACATAAGATAGATAGGATAATATCAAGCATGCATAAGTGTAGCTTATGATCAAACACATGATCATCAATGTCTCACAAGCATAGTATCTCAACCAAAAGCAAACAAAGATTGAAAACCACCAAATAAAGCAAGAGAGAACAAAAGCAACACTCTCTCTCTCTTGAAGTTTATGATCTATACATTTTTTCTCCCTTTGGCAACAAGTTACCAAAAGTTCATAGAAAATGCATAGTGCTAGATCGACTCTCGTGCTTGATCTTCGGTGGTGGTGTCCTGATAACACCGAGAACTAAAGCTTGAGTTGAAGTAGATGGAGCCGAGCGATGTAGGTGCCGGAGCTGGTGTAGGTGCCGGAGCTGGTGGCACCGAGGTTGTAGCTGGTGCGATGAAGTTGCTCTTGTGTCGAATCGCACATCGATGACCTCTGGCTCTAGGCACTCCGCAAATGCACAGCTTGTTGTTTTGCCCTTCCTCTCCGCATGTCATCTTGTAGTTCCTCCACCGCAGATCTCAATCTCGCCATTCACATCTAAGTTATAGAACTTTGTTCTATGATTCTTCCAAGCTCTCCGATTTTGAGTGAGGGTGGCCAATCCTTCTCAATCCTCGTGGTTGATGCTATTAAGTAACCAAGCTGCTCCTGCTTGGTTTTCAAGAAATATTCAGATGCCTCCTCTGAGTTGGCATCTTGGCAGCCTTCTCCTCTTTGCCTTCTCCTTCTTCTCCGAGCTTGAACTGATTGTGGATCATCTTCATTCATGACAACCTCATTGTCCTCAAAGTCTGGATAAAGTGGAAAGTGTTCCTTATCCAACTGATATTTTCCTGCGCCCATCTTTGAGTTTATCAATTCTTGAATCGAGGTGCATATCCACAGCCTCTTCTTCGACCGCTGCAGTCCTCTTGATTGTTTCAATGATCGTGATCATGACTTTGAATTTCTGTGGCACATCAAACACATGCAACATGTTGATGGCATGCCCTCCGATCATGTTATGGTCACTAGACTTGGGCAACAAAGTGTGCCTTAGAATCCAATTTATGGTTGGCAACCCCGATGTGCAGAAAGTGAACTGATCCAAAATTGTGAGTCTCTAATGCCTTGTCCGAATTTCCTTGTACATGTGAGCCATTGAATTGTGACCCAACTTCTTCTTTGCATAAATGTCTAGGTCATCCTCATTCTCCTTGGGGCATTGATCGACTTGCCCATTCTTCAATAGTGGACTGGTACCTTGTACCTTCAGACATCCAAACTATTCTTCCATCTGGGTAAAAATGTTTTGTGGAGTAGAACTGCATGATAAGCTCATCATTCCAGCTGGTGAACTTATGTCCAACAAAATCTGCAACTCCACAAGTAATAAAGCTGTCTTACACTCCGTGATAGTGCTCGTTCATTTTCCTTGATGAATTTCCAATCAACCCACCTCATGTCACGCACTATGGGCTTCTTGTCCAATAGAATTGTTTCATAGAAGTCCTCGCTGTTCCTTTGTGTGGAACCCAGAATCAACATCAGTTCTTCTTCTTGAAGCATATGGATCTTCCATTCTCCACAGTCTCACTCAATCCTTCCTGATTCTCATGTCCTCACCACAGGATGGGCATCATTGTGGTATGGTATCTTGGGCTTGAGCTTAGAACATGCCCTTCTTCTTCCTCATCTTCAAGAACATTGGGCACCGGGCCTTGTTCTTTCAAGCAGCTGGAATACTCCGAGTATTCCTCTTTGGTGCAACTTGGCCTTGGGGCAGCTTTGGGTGCTTCCTTGGGCTTAGATGTTGCACCCCTGATCTAATAGCATCACCCATAAGCTTTGGTGCCTTTGGTGCTGTGCAGAAAGCTCTTCCTCTTCCATCATGGAAGGTTGCCCAACAACTCGCCATGGTCTTCTTGACCCTTTCCTTCCTCTTCTTGCTTTCATCACCGGCTCTTTGGGATCAGGATTTTCAGCAGTTGAGTTGATGCTCCGCCTTGGACATTGGTTGCCTTCTTGCAGTGCCTTTAATCTTCATGTTCGGCTTTGTATTCTTTGCTGAGCCATATTCTTCTTGAGCACCACTTTCTTGGAAGTAGCCTCATCTTCCTCAAATTTTGTAATCTTCATCCTCTGAATCTGAAGTTCTTTTCCTCCTTTGCCTAGTTGCAGCCTTAGGCAAATTGCTAGGAGTACTTCTGCTCCCTTCATCTCAAGTTGAGGGACTAGTGCCCTCACCAAGTCCATCTGCGCTTCTCGACCTATTCTCGTCATCACTTTGATCGACATACCGCAAAGTCGATCACGACCCTATGAAGAGTTATAGATGAGATAGAAAAGATGAGCATCACAAAATGCAGAGGTTTTGCAAAAGAATGACTCAAAAGTTCAGTCTTAGTTTTCCACGTAAAGCATTTCGATCCACCGATTTTCAAACTCGGTGATACCGGGCAGTTTTGGAACCTAACGATGATCTCTTGCTGGACCGAAGTTTCAGCTCGGTGGTACCGAGACTGCTAGGGTTTCACAGAATCCTCAAATCGGTTGCACCGATTAGTAATTCTCGGTCACCGAGAGTCACTAGTGCAATGGCATAAGCCAAATCGGTGAGACCGAAGTTTTTCAACTCGGTGGGTCCGAGATGGTTTCATGAAACCTAACCCTAAAATTTTGAATCACATCTAATCTATGAACTACTTTGGCTGGATAGAAGAGTTTCAATCGTGGCAAGAATCAATATGAAAACAATGTGCCAGAATCGACGTGGATAGCACAAAGATTAAGTCCATACCCTAACTTGGCGGTGGACTTGCTACGGCGGCAACGGCGGGGACAAAACTGCTGACGGCAAGCTGAGACCAACGACAGAGGTGCCATGCCACGAGGAGACGATCCGGAGACCACGATGGCAGAGCGAGCTGTTGCGCGGGCGAAGGGTTTCGAGAAATTTCCAAAATTTTGCCCGTGTCATATATAGCTCGACTCGCTGATGTGACCGAGTGGAACAACTCGGTGGCACCGAGATGCATAACGTGTTCAGCCATAACAAATCGGTGAGACCGAAGTTCAAATCGGTTGCACCGAGATTGAAAACTCAGATCAACTTGATGATCTCGGTAGGACCAAATGGAAGGATCGGTCAACCGAGAATCACTAAGAGGTTTTGGAAGTTTAAGTCTATGACTAATCGGGACTCGTGAGTGCTCCTCACACGAGTGGTTCAATCTGACTTGATCAAATTTTGTGATGTAGCATGAATAGAGTTTGAGACGAGAAAAGCATAGATAGCTAAAGAAGGTTCTTAGGCATTCTTGTCCATCCACTTGGCACAAAGAAGAGAATCCAAACAAACAAAACAACAAGTGGATGTCCTTGAATGAGTAAAATATGCACCAACATGCTCACACAATAAGATGGCAATTGAAATATGTGGCAAAGCATGCACAACCAATTTTAGCATCTATCATAAATTGGCGATGACTAGGTCATCTATATATGAGTATATTGACTTTAGGAGTCAAATGAGAACATTTGATCATAGGTCATACTCATCGCTTAAGCTCAAGTGGGGTTACCACTTTTACATAATGCATTAATGTGTTCACACCATTAGAGTTGCTTTGACTCAATTCTTAGAGTTAAGCTCCCCTAGATGTGAGATCCCCTTAGAGGGATGAACTAACCTTGGGTTTTGTCGATGATGACTTCATGTAGGTGTTGAAGATGTAGATGCTCAATGTTGATGTAGATCATTTGGAGCAATCCTTTGGAGTGAGTTGCACTTTCAACTTGCCTACATGGGTTAGTCCCACAAGGAACAAACAAGAATATCCATAGACATAGAGTGATGCACACACAAGATGATGTCCATGAAAACATTAGGTTACCTTGTCCCTTGCCTTACCAACATGAGGGTTTGTGACTCCTTGAACTAGTGCAAGATGTGAAAGTTGATTGCACTTGTTCTTGCCAAAATGATATGAGTGAAGAATGTTGGCGGAGTCACCCTCAAGAACTCTCTAGTTCTTCTTCTTCGATCCACATCATCTTGATGGGAATCCTTGGAGTTGAGTTGTACTTGATGAAGTAGAACTTGACGTAGTCTTGGGGACCCACTTGAACGAGGCTTTAGGTGCTTCTTCAAATGCATCAATCTCTTCTGAAGCTTGTCCTTGCCTTTGTTCTTGTGGTCTTGTGGTGGAAGATCATCTTGAGCTTGTGTCCCCTTGAAGGAAGTAGGATCATACTTCTTGTTGAGGAACAAACTTTTCTTGGGGTATTGATCTTCTTCCTCTCAACTCCATTGGCGTTGAACTTTCGCTCAAAACCAACACCTTGATTCTTCCGTGTCTTCCTTGCTTATGCATAATTTCTTGAATTGCTTACTCCCGCAAGGCTCTTGTAAACACCTTTCTATAATTCCCTTCAATAAACTATTTTCTTGCTCAAGTGTAACTTGGCTAAGAGAATCATTAGTGGAATCAAGAGAACTACTAGAAGCAACAACATTGGATTTGACATTATTATTGTTACTACTAGAGGAAGTATCTTTCTTGTACTTGTTACTAGACTTGACTTGAGGCATGTAAGTAGATAAGAGTAAACGCTGGCAATGTAAGAAGAACTTTTCTCATGGAGATCATCATTGATTGCCTTTAAGAACTCATGCTCTTGCTCAAGATTGAGCTTTTCAAAGCGTGAATTCTCATGAGCCCTTAAAAGTTCTCGATGATCTTCAAGATAGTTTCATGAGCCAACTTAAGAGTGTTTAGTTCTTTAGTTAGAAGCTCAATTTTCTCCTTATCATTGTCATTCGTTTGATTAGCATGATTAATTGACGCTTTCATCATAGTATTCATCACTAGAGTTGTCAACAAGTAAATCATCATCTCCTAGCAAGTCATCTTCATCACTATTAAAATCAACATACTGGGTGTGTTACCTTAGGACCTTTGGCCATGAAGCATCTTCCAATTCCTTCATTTGGTGATTCAAATATGTCGAGGAGTTGGTTGACACAAGTGCTAGACCGCAACACCTTCATCTTGAGTATATTCGAGTCGGAGTGATAGCTTCCTCGAGTGATGGTCGGAGTCGGAGCCGAAACCCATTCACCAACATGAGCTTGATGTCTTTGTTTTGTGTAGCTCCTTGATGACTTGTCCTTTCTTTCCTAATCCTTGCTTCTCCGTGAGGGTCTTCGCTCATAACGATCATCTCTACTCCTCCTCTCTCTTGGTGGTGATTCTTCTTTGCTCCTTCTTCTTGGAGAATCTTCTTTTTGTAGGGTGCCGACACTCATTGAGTAGTGTCCGGTCTCCCACAATTGTAGCAATTGCGCCTCGACTAGAAGATCTCTTGTCATTGTAAGACCTTGACTTGGAGCTTCTTTCTTTGCTTCTACTTTTGTAGAATTTGTTGAAGTTCTTCACCATTAAGCTCAATTCTTCATTGAAGGTTGGTTTCTCACTTGATGATGTGGGGCTTCACTTGAGGCTTTGTAAGCACCACTTGACTTGTTGTGAAGTTCCTCCTTATCCTTGAGTGACATCTCATGAGCAACAATCCTTCCAATGACTTCCGCTGGCTTGAGATCTTTGTAGTTTGGCATCATTTGGATCAATGTGCACACGGTATCATACTTTCCATCCAATGCTCTTAGGATTTTCTTGATGATGAATTTTTCGGTCATCTCTTCACTCCCTAAGCCGCAATCTCATTTGTGATAAGAGCAAGCCTAGAGTACATTTCAGCATACACCTTCACCATCCTTCATTTTGAACTTGTCAAGTTGACTTTGGAGCACATCCAACTTGGATTCCTTGACGGACTCGTACCTTCATGCATATCAATCAAAGTATCCCAAATTTCCTTTGCATTCTCAAGACGGCTGATTTTGTTGAATTCTTCGGGCACAATCCGTTGAAGATGATGTCACATGCTTGAGCGTTGTATTGCAGCATCTTCAATTCTTCCGCATTAGCTTCACGGTTCGGTTCTCTTCCCATCAAGAATTCACCTTACAAGACAATACAAATAATTGCCCAAACGGCGGGTTATGTCCAAGAATATGCATTTTCATCTTATGCTTCCAACTAGCAAAATTAGTACCATCAAAGTAAGGACCTCTACGGTGATAATTTCCTCGCTAGACGCCATACTCTCCTAGGTTGTGAAACCAAGGCTATGACCACAAAAGCTATGGAAATCAAAGCAAATGGAGACCAATGCTCTGATACCACTTGTAGGACCTTGAAGTATGTCTAGAGGGGGGGTGATTAGACTACTTGACCAATAAAAACTTAACCTTTTCCCAATTTTAGAGTTTGGCAGATTTTAGCTATTTTAAGGACAAGTCAAGCAATCATCACACAATTCAAGCAAGCATGCAAAGAGTATATAGGCAGCGGAAATAAAGCATGCAACTTGCAAGAAAGTAAAGGGAAGGGTTTGGAGGATTCAAACGCAATTGGAGACACGGATGTTTTTGGCGTGGTTCCGATAGGTGGTGCTATCGACATCCACGTTGATGGAGACTTCAACCCACTTAAGGGTAACGGCTTATGAGTCCACGGAGGGCTCCACCCACAAGGGTCCACGAAGAAGCAACCTTGTCTATCCCAACATGGTCGCCGCCACTTAAGGACTTGCCTCACTAGCTGTAGATCTTCACAAGTAGGTGATCTCCTTGCCTTACAAACTCCTTGGTTCAACTCCACAATCTTGCTCTGAGGCTCCCAAGTGACACCTAGCCAATCTAGGAGACACCACCTCCAAGAAGTAACAAATGGTTTGTTGATGATGAACTCCTTGCTCTTGTGCTTCAAATGATAGTCTCCCCAACACTCAACTCTCTCTCATAGGTTTTGGATCTGGTGGAAAGAGGGTTTGAGGAAAGCAACTTGGGAAGGCTAGAGATCAAGATTCATATGGTAGGAATGGAATATCTTGGCCTCAACACATGAGTAGGTGGTTCTCTCTCAGAACTGGTAAGTTGGAAGTGTAGGTTTGTTCTGATGGCTCTCTCCACAAATGAAGAGGAGGTGGAGGGGTATATAGCCTCCACACAAAATCTCAACTACATACACAATCTACCAAAATCGGTGGGACCGAATCGTTAAACTTGGCTCTGACCGATTTAGTAAACCTAGTGACCGTAGTGATTTTCGTGGATCGACATGCATCTCGGTGAGGCCGATTCTGGTTAGGGTTAGGCATAACGTATCTCGGTGAGACCGACATACAAAACTGGTGAGACCGATTTGGTAATAAGCTTTCCGAGAGTTGGTCGTAAACCTGGGGACCGATGGTTTTTCGTGAGACCAAATGTTACAAAAGGAAACAGAGAGTTTACATTGCAATCTCGTGGACCAATCGCCACTTCTAAGTTAGACCAAACGTTATTTAAGGGAAACAGAGATTGTAACCTCATCTCGGTGAGGCCGATCCCTATCGGTAAGACCAATTTGCTTAGGGTTTGTGGTAGTGGCTATGACTTTTGGAATCAAGTATACCGATAGAAAGAATTGGTGTGACCGATTTTGGCTTTTTGGTTTAGGTCATTTGTGGATGTGGGAAAGTAGTTGAGG
>JAHIAM010002549.1:0-59820 GCA_021605205.1 Aegilops longissima | reverse complement strand
GAATGAACGCTTATATGATGTAAAAATGATATTTATGATGTAAGCGCTTTTATACTTGTGCGTCAAGTAATAGAATATCTCCTTTGCGCCGCTCATGTATAATGCATGTATAACCCGAAAGATGGCGCTGTCGGCTTTCAGCCCCCACGCACAAGGTGCGGGTGTTCGCAAAAATAGCGCTGCTTTCACACTTAATCCGACGCCTCGGTCCTGTAAAGGAGGTGGTAGCGAGCAAACGAGGCAACCGGACTATAATGCTTTATCACTTTCACTTAGCCATGGAGTTCGAGGGTGGGCTACGACATAGCCCCTGGGGCACCGTGTTCTCCGAATTCGGGCCAGATGTGTTCGGGCCGAAATGGCCCTTCGTCAAAGCGAGGAATCCTAAACATTCCCAAGGTCGATCGAGTGGTTGACCAGCCTCATCGTAACATGACAGCCGTTTCGCTTTCATCGAGGTGCTCGCCAAATTAACTGGGGCACAATCGCAGAGTTCTCCGGAGCCGCTTAGCCGATGATACTTTAACGAAGGCAGCAAAACACGTGAGCCGGGCAAACCCAACATTCACCAAAGACATGATTCGAGCTGATGCATATAAGGCCTAACTCGAGACGCCAACACTCCCGGAAGGTGTTCGGTCTTTATAATAGCGGCACAACAAAGCCCTAAGCCCTTGTGTCCGTGTACGGCAGTTTTCTTCCGGCGCTGCCGATGCCAAAACGCTTAGTCTCCACTCCGTTATACTGAAAACCAGGGATTCAAGCAACAAGAGACAGAAGAAAGGTTTACGAGGGTCTTAGTCCGAAAAGAGTCCTGCAACGGGTCCCTATCGCACGCCTCATACCGTGTTCCGCGCAGCCGATCCTCGACGGTGTGCACGCTGTTCATCCGTAAAAGAGAGGAACTTGGTTGGAAAAGAAATCGTATGAAAGTGCATAAAATTGAAATATAGATTAAGAAAGCTGAGCCTATGCTAGCTCATTATGGCTTGTATGTGCAAACCCTTGTGAAGGTGTGTGCTAGGTAGCCCCTAGCTTATTTATTCCGGACTCGCCCAGCTCGGTCCGGGTCTCAGCGACTTTTGATGAAACGATGCCACGGACTGGCATTTGAAGCGAAGAGACGCGAATGTGGTATTGTATTGGAGCGACGAGAGCTTCCTGGCCCAAAGGTGCTTGATAGTTGGCTTAAGGGCCCCGCGCCACTCTTTGAAGGAAGTGGCGGCTATGCCGAATTGTAATAGGGTCTATCCTCGCTATGGATTGTGCCCGATATAGCAGGTTTGTCACCGCCGCCGCCCATCAACACCGCGCAATTGCAGTCCGCTCATTATGGGATCCGATATCGTGCAGCCTATCCTGCGCTCCGATTCTTCCGACTAATCTAGATGGTCGAAAGTGATTGGTTTTGACATCCAACCTTGGTCCATCGGGTGGATCGTCCGACACTTGTCTTGGCGAAAGTGCCGCGTTGGCTTTCCGTGGTTATCACGGAAGCAAGTTTACTATTTTGACTTCTCGAGGGAAAGTCTTTTGACTTCCGGTGCTCTCGGCCGGGGCTCGCCATTGTCCTCGCCATGATCGAGTTCTTTGTGTCCGCATTAAGTCTGCCGGACTGTTTAAAACCCAACAAT
Source organism: Aegilops longissima (assembly GCA_021605205.1). Taxonomy (NCBI): domain Eukaryota; kingdom Viridiplantae; phylum Streptophyta; class Magnoliopsida; order Poales; family Poaceae; genus Aegilops; species Aegilops longissima. The sequence continues at coordinate 58,186 of JAHIAM010002549.1, read as the reverse complement.
TTCGTTGGTATGGTTTGCAGCCTTCCGGGTATCAGGATTTGACATATCCGATCTAAAATTTTGTTTAAATTTGATAGCTCGCCTCGTTGTCCTTAAGAGGTCGTGTTTTATTGTCCGCCATGAAGCTTTTGAATCCGGCGTTGACCGCCGTGCCCTGTGGGCTTTTTCCTTTATTCCGCGTTGATCTTTCCTCCTACCATGACTTCTCCGCTTCCGCTCCGATCTCGGATGTACTCGTCGCTGGTGCTGCATCTTGCTAGCTAGCTTGTCTTCTCCTCGCAAAAGCGCCATGAGGCTTGTTAGCGCCGCCATTGTTCTTGGCTTCTCTTGGCTGAGGTGTCATGGCAGCCATTCGCCCCTGGACGTTGTGTTTAAAAGCTGCTAAGGCTTCCGCGTCCGACAGCTTGACTATTTGGTTCTTTTTGGTAAGGAACCTGTTCCAGACTTTATGCTACCGACTCTCCGGTTGTTGGGTTATATGACTCAGATCGTCAAGATCCTGAGGGCGGACATAAGTCCCTTGAAAATTTGTTTCAAACGCTGCCCTCAAGCTCTTCCCAACTTCCAACAAGTTTTCGGGAGGCTTTTGAGCCAATGCCGAGCTGGCCCTTTGAGCTTGAGGGGTAGGTATTTTATGGCGGAGATCATCTCCTCTAGCCATGTGTATGTGTAGTATGTAGTCTTCATCCGCATCTGGGTCTCATAGCCGCAGATGCCTCTATGTTTATGGGTTTAAACCTCATGGAAATTCATGATCCAAGACTTATCGGTGAAACATAGCGGTGTGGGCGCCTCAGATTTGGGTGTGTCGCTGTCTTCAACACTTGTCGTGGTGTGTTACTTCCTCGTCCTCTTTTTGGCCCGTAGATGGACCTAGTTGGGCCGTCTGCTTTACCAGATTATAATTCGATTGTGTGCAGCCCTGCTTGTCGCTTTGGGCCTCGCTATCCGTCATGCCTATCCGCCAGCGGCCTTTTTATTTTTTGACTGTGAAGGCTCGACGGCTTCTCGCAAACTCGGCAGCAACTTGCGCCGGTAGTTTTAGTTTGATGGCCATTGCCATATTTGTTCCGTGATCTTGAATACTTTGCTCCACTTCATTCTGAGCGGTCTTCGCTGTTTTGAGCTCTGCTTCGCTTTTCTTCAAACTTCTTGCAGTGGTGACGAAGTTTTTTGCGATGTTCTTATGCTCGTGTTGTGGCCGGGCTGTTGATTGCTCCGTGAAGGGATTGATTATCCGCTCGCCCCTGCTCGCTGCCCGCTGGCTTGCCCCGCTCTATCGCTGGGTTGTTAGGAAGGCTGCTTGATCGAGGCGGACTTAAGGCGCGCTTACGCCGCCGCTTTGGTTCTTTATCGGCGAGATTATCCTCCGCCGCCCCGTTGTTCCTCGTTATCGCTTCTTCGGGTGTCCACCATGTATATGTCGATGATGATCGAGGTGGTCTTCCAAAGGTCTCCGTAGGCACCGGTTCTGGGAGTCTCCGCATCGCCGCCCATACCGCCGATGTCTTCGGAGTCGTAGTCGAGTATGTCGGTTAAATCGCCGACGGTGGCTACGGGCGGGGTGGTGGGTGGATCTGAATTTTTCGCCATCCGCGATCTCAACCGCCCCGCCGTAGTTCGCCAGGCTTCCTGATAGCGTAGAGATGCTTCAATGAATTTATGATATCGCCAAGGGCGAGGCCGAAAGATGTCCGCAGCGGTGAATTCCATGATCGGCGCCCAACCGGATCGGACCGCGGGCGCAGGAGGTTCGGAGTCCGCAGGAGTCCGCACCGGAGTCATGGGCTTTACGGGGACAAGGTAAGTGTTCGCCCATCACCGTAGGGAATTATGGCCCGAGGCGTGTCCAGCCATCCGCCCTCGATTCGAGCGATCGGCCCGACTATGAGTCGGAGCAGATCCGGTGCGCTTCCAAGGTGCCAGTCCGCGGCAGGTTAGGTCATGCCCATCGTGATAGCGCGGGCCGCCGGGTTGGGCTCGGATCCATCGAGGATCAAGTCCCCGGATATCGGCCGTGAAGTTTAGGTTTCCAAACCTGACCTCGACGGCCAGGCGAGCTGATCTGCTCCAGATGGCGGCGGAGTTGCCCGCAGCGCGGTTACAATATGAAGATCTGTCTGGGAGAAAGGTCTCACCCAGATCTGCGCTGTTGTTGATTGAAGAGGCCATCCAGCCTATCGGTGACGGCATATTGAGGAACTCTCAATGAAAGCACCAATGTCGGTGTCAAACCGCGGATCTCGGTAGGGGGTCCCGAACTGCATGCCTAGGCGGATGGTAACAGGAGACAAGGGACACGATGTTTACCTGTGTTCGGCCCTCTTGATGGAGGTAAAACCTCACGCCCCGCTTGATTGATATTGATATTGTGGATGTTTACAAGAGTGGATCTACCACGAGATCAAGGAGGCTAAACCCCAGAAGCTAGCCTATGGTATGATTGTAAGGGTTGTTGTGATTGTAGTCCCACGGACTAAAGCCATCCGGGCTTATATAGACACTAGAGAGGGCTAGGGTTACATAGAGTCGGTTACAATGGTAGGAGATCTACATATCCAGATTGCCAAGCTTGCCTTCCACGCCAAGGAAAGTCCCATCCGGACACGGGTGAAGTCTTCAATCTTGTATCTTCATAGTCTTGGAGTCCGGGTCGATGATGATAGTCCGCAGATGATAGTTCGGTCGATGATGGTAGTCCGCTATCCCGACACCCCTAATCCAGACTCCTCAAAGACCTTGTCCCGATGAATCTCATTATCCAAGGCGATAAGGCTTCAGCTCAAATGGTGACATAGCAATGTTTGCCGTGAGTCCTCATGAAGAAATCATGGAAGTTGACGGAACGCCATGGATGATGTTGAAAAGCATATTCTTCATGATACCAACGACTTCTTCATCATTCGAGTCGTGGCCTTTGATAGGACTCCATTGTCTTCGCTGAATCCGATAGACAGTCCGAGGCATATACACAATTCCTTGACGAGGAATTTGGTTCTTGGGGCCTGCCTTGGCTTCAAAGGCTTCATCGGCACTTGCATATAGTGATTTGAAAGTTCGTTCGTTGTAGATACAACGAGCACCATCAAGTGGAGGATCGAGTGGTAGGGCACGAAGCAATTCAGTTGTCGGTGCCTTGTAGTGAGTATTTTCACATCCGCCTAATACCCATGAGTTCACGCCTTCAAATAAGCCTCCGTGATGCGCAGCGCTGCATAGAATTGAAGAATTAGTTCTTCATTCCACCATGTATATCAAGCAGAAATTCGTAAGTCCCGCCATGAAGAACACCGAGGACTGGCTCAAAGCTCGGGCAGAGACTCCATGTCCACATGAGGAATATGAGCATGATCAAGACTTTATCTTTGTTGAAGAGCACCGAGGAATAGAAGTTGGCTTGGCCGGCAGTCCGTAAACGCTTCTTCCTAATGCGAGCGTAATCATATGGATTATAGTCAAGAAGAATGCGTGTCGGCAAAGAAATCATCAGCCTTGAACTTTTGTTTGCTTGAGAACGGATTCTTTTGCTTGGGCAGAGGGGTGTCAAGTGAGTTGCATTACCACCTCAGAATCGCAAGTTCAGTTCTTCACTTGAGGAATTTCTTGTTCCTCAACAAAAGTACCGAGGATCAAGAAGAAGAGGTTCATCAAAGACTAGTGGCTGGAATTTCTTCATGCACAGAGCAAGTGGGTTGAGTTTCTTCAGAGTCCATTTGGACTGTTTGTGCAGGGACCGAGGAATCTGTTGAGCGGGTGAAGAGAGGAGTATTGGGATGCATTTTCCCAAAATTCATCATTCATCACCGTGTGGTGCACCCAATATCCACATCTTCATCTTTAATTTCTCAACACCAGCCTCTTCAAATTTACAAGGACGCAGTGAAGATTTTGAACGAAGTTTCAAATAGAACGCATATGAAGAATTTGTGAATAGATTGGGTTGAGTATAGCATAGAGGGGAAGGGTTCGATCACATTCACTTAGCAAAAAAACGACTTGAAGAAATAGCCATAAGTGAATGTCAGAGAGGACATAAACCCATATATATATATATATATATATATATATATATATATATATATATAGTCAATGAAGAAAGACGACGGAAACAGTGAAGATTTTGAACGAGTTGAAGAATTTGAAAACTCAAGAATTTCAAAACTGAGGAAAACTCAAATTGAAGATTTTCAACTTGGTGGTGGCGTGACTCCAATCAGATAAGAATGATGATTTCAGCACACCGCTGCATAATTGTCGAGGGTTCTGAGAATCAAATTCTTCATTAATTTCTTCACACTTAGAGTGTTATTCTTCATTGATTGAGGAAAACGCTTCTTCATGTGTTGCACATCTAAGTCATCAATTTTGCATAAGTGTCGGATGTGTGTCTTTTCAAAGAACATTCAAGATTCTAAGATATTTAGCTCACACCGCAACTTGCTAAATCTCTTCTCATCCAAGGGCTTAGTGAAGATATCAGCTAGCTGTTCTTCGCCTTCACGTGCTCGATGGAGATGTCGCCTTCAACACATGATCACGAAGAAAATGATGACGAATCTGAATGTGCTTTGTCTTCGAAAGTGCTGAACTGGTTGTGAGCAATCTTGATGGCACTCTCATTGTCAAGGTAGAGAGGCACATTCTTCACGTTGATGTCGTAGTCCTTGAGAGTTTGCTTCATCCACAGCAATTGAGCACAACACGAGCCAGCAGCAATGTATTCAGCTTCCACAAGAGATGTGATACGCAGTTTTGTTTCTTCGAGGACCAATGCACCAAAGATCGTCCGAGGAAATGACAAGTACCAGATGTTGACTTATGTCCACACGATCACCAAAGATAGTCGAGTCGAATATCCAATGAGATCAAAAGTAGAGCCCTTGGGGTACCATAATCCTAGTGTTGGTGTGTGAGCTAGATATCAAGAATATGCTTCACAGCCTTTATGGTGTGATCCTTCGTGTAGCTTGAAATCGGGCACACATGCAAACACTAAGCATTATATCCGCCTAGATGCACATAAGTACAATAAAGAACCAATCATGGAGCGTATACCTTGTGATCAAGTCAATACCATTTTCATCAAGGCATAGATGGCCATTTGTGGGCATAGGAATTGACGCCTTTGCAATCTTGCATGCCAATTTCTTCAGACATCTTTGAGGTATTTCTCCGAGATATGAATATGCCATTGTGTTGTTGATTTAATTTGAAGACCTAAGAAGAATTTCAACTCTCCCATCATAGACATTTGATATTCTTCACTCATCATATAGGCAAATTCATCACTATAACGTTGGTCAAGACAGCCAAAGATAATATCATCAACATATATTTGGCACACAAACAGTTCACCATCATAAGATTTAGTAAAGAGAGTAGGGTCGAGTGAACTGGTGTGAAGCCATTCTTCACGAAGAATTCCTTCAATGTATCATACCACGCCTCGAGGGGCTTGCTTGAGGCCATAGAGGGCCTTATTGAGTCTCAAGACTTTGTCGGATTCTTTGGATCTTCAAAACCGGGGTTGAGCAACATATACTTCTTCCTCAAGCTTACCATTGAGGAATGCACTTTTCACATCCATTTGATATAAAGTGATATTGTGATGGTTAGCATAGGCGTAGTATATGTAATAGACTCAAGTCTAGCAACAGTGCAAAAGTTTCATCGAAATCAATTCCTTCAACTCTGTGTAGCCTTGAGCTACTAGTCGTGCCTTTATTCCTCACCACAAGACCATTTTCATCTTGCTTGTTGCGGTAGATCCACTTTGTGCCAATGATATTATGCTTATGCAGGATCTGGACGTTGACCAGTTCCTGCACATTGTTGAGCTCGAATCATGTAATTCTTCTTGCATAGCCTGAATCCACTCCGCCCGTAAATGCTTCATCTACCTTAGTGGGCTCTGGATAGAGACAAAAGCATAGTGCCCACAAAAGTTAGATAAATGTGAAGCTTTTGAGCGTGTGAGAGGACTCGCGCTTTAATGTCATCGATGATCTTCTCCACTTGCACTTCTTTTGCAACGCGAGGATGAGCTGGTTGTCGCCGAGGAATTTGATCATTTTCCTCAAAGACCATTGTCTTCAAAGATTATCTTCAGTGCATCACCGACGCTCTTCACAGACAGAATGAATTCTTCAAGAGTTTCTTCAAGAGGAATGACATCCTCAGCTTGCCTTGAACTTGATAGATTCCTCAGTGCTGGTTCATCTAACATGTAGGTAGGTGCTCTTTATGCAGCCATTAGTTTCATCAAACCGCACATCTACAAGGTCAACAATCTTGTGAAGAGTGATGTTGAAGACTCAGAGGTGTGCGAGTCCTTTCCGAACCAAGCATAAACCTTCATGTGCTTTCGTGCAAATTTAGAGTTGTGATGAGGATCTCTAATCCAGCATTTAGCAATCAAGACTTTGAAATAACTTACATTGGGTTTCTTGTCGCGAGGAGTTCATAGGCGTCTTTTTGAAGAATTTGTGAAGATATACTGTTGATGATGTGGCACGCAGATCAATTGCATCAATCCAAAAGCGACTAGGCGCTTTGTATTCATCAAGCATAGTGCGAGCCATCTCAACAAGAGTTCTGTTTTATGCCCACGACGCCATTTTGCCGAGGAGTATAGGAGCAGATAACTCATGAGTAATACCAAGTTCATCAAGATAGGCATCAAGACCGAATTTTGAACTCAGTTCCATTGTCACTCCCGATGTGCTTGATCTTCACACCAAAGTTAGTTGAAGCCCTCGAGGAAAATCGCTTGAAGACTTCCCGCACTTGATTTTTGTAAGTAACAATGTGTACCCATGTGTAACGAGAGTAATCATCAACAATAACAAAGCCATATAGATGCATCATTAACGACAAATGAGTAATGATTGGGACCAAAGAGGTCCATGTGAAGCAATTCAAGGACGAGTAGTGGTCATGATAGTCTTCACCGGATGCTTGGCCTTGGTCATTTTTCCAGCTTTACAGTTCAGATAAGTGATCCTTGAGGAATTTGACATTCTCAATGCCAATGACATGCTTCTTCTTCGCAAGCTGCAGTAAATTCCTCATGCTCATGCGTGACTAAGTCGCCGATGCCATAGCCAGCCTTCTAAAGCTTTTGCTAGTAAACACACGGCTGGTTGTGGTCCCAGAGAGAAGTCAACAATATACAAGTCTCCTCTCCTAAAGCCTTCAAGACTTTGGAATTGTCAGCCCATAATCACAACACAACGATATTTGCCAAAGATAACAACCATATCAAGATCACAAAGCATTGAGATCGACATGAGGTTGTATCCTAAGGACTCAACAAGCATGACTTTGTCCATGTGTATGTCCTTAGAGATCGCAACCTTACCAAGACCCAATACCGACTTTTGCCTTTGTCAAGAAAGATGATATGCTTGATGTGACCATGATAAGGAGCATCCATCAATAGATTCTTGTCACCACCATGTGATTTGTACATCCACTATCAAGAACCCACTCAAGGGTTTTGGGTTGATCATCCCAGATGAATTAGTATTAACTTACGATCTCATATACTTCATCGCTGAAGAATATGATATCAAGTTCATCGATGAATTTCATCACCAAGATTCAGATAAGCAAGATGAGGACGTGTGAAATGAAAGTTCATTTCATCATGATTAGCTCAAGGCCCTTTCAGCAATTTCACAGTCCCCAAAGAAATTCTTCAGACGTTAAGGCACGCCCGAGACCTGACCTGCAGAAGAGATTAGTTCTTTTCTTCACCACCCACATCTCAAGGGGTGGCAAAGAGTTCATCACTGAAAGCACCATACGAGAATGGTGGCATAGAAGCCAAACCATTTTGTTTCAAATAAGAGGGGTTAGGTAAGCATATGAATAAGGTAGAAATTCTTCAAGACTTATGAACATATTGGTTTGAAGAATAATGCACATATTCATAGCCCTTAGCTCTACCTCAAAATGAGTTATTAGCACGATGATAATCATATGAGGACTTTGATCCTTTGAGGAATTTGATCCACGGAGGAATTTGGTCCGATGAGGACTTGGATCCATATGAAGAATTTGGTCCATATGAAGAATTTGATCTGGGGTTCCTATTCTTCATGTGTGGTGTCATGAGGACATTCACCAAGACTTTCAAGACACTTCTTGGGAACCCAGATTTTCTTCATAGGGGAACCGCTCTCTGCAGCTTAGTGCCAACATATTTAGCAAATACTTCACCATTCTGATTTTTGAACAGTTTATAGTTGAGTCAAATGACTCATCAAGAATGAGGAGATTCGCATGTAAAGCCAGATAAGTTAGATGGATCAATCGAGGTCCCTTTGCAAAGAACCCATGAGGTTTTGGGATACCGCCAAAGCTTCCAATATGTTCCATCAAGATTGAGTTTCTCTCAAAGGCAATACCTCTTTCCTAGGGTTCCTCTGAGGATCTGCTTAAGCACATCACAAAGAGTCTGATGCCCTTTGAGGCTTTTGTACATTCCTCATGTACAATTCCTTCAGCCCCGTGATCGTCAAGGATACTAGCAATGTCCTCGATGAGGAATTAGTGATAGCAGAGGCAGGTGAAGAATTTGTAATAGCTTGAAGCATTTGAACATTCAGTGAAGAATTAGCGATTCACGCTCAATGCACTTTAAGCATGGAGGAACAAATTCTTCCCGGAAGTGCTGATTTGTTGAGCAAGTAATGAGTCGCGCCTTTCAAGATCTTCATAACTCACTCTTAGCTTCTCAAGGTCTTGCTTTTGAAGAAATTCATAAGAAAGTTTCTCATGATCGATAAGAGAGTGTTATGATGACCTTGAAGGTTATCAAACCTAGATCAAGTCTCAAGATTTTCAATGTGGCTTTAGTGCGATCCATTTCTTCACCTAACATATTATCACTCTTATCTAGCATGTTTTGAACCTTTTCCAAAGCCCTTTGTTGTTTTACAGCAATTTTAGTAAGTTTTGAGTAACTGGGCTTTAGATCTTCATCAGATTCATTTTCACTAGATTCAGAGGAGGTATATTTGAGTACCTTGGCACCCTTAGCCATGAAGCAATAGGTGGGAGTTTAGTCATGTAACGCCCCGGATACAACTTTCTATATCGGTAACTCCAACTCTTGCCTTTTCCGGAGATGTGTTATTTTATTTCCTTCGTGGTTGGGTTTTTGTCTCTTGTTTTGTATTTTGTTCATGTCGCATTTCATCTCATGGCATCATGCGATTGCATCGCTATCGCTTATAAATCTTGCATCCGTCAGAAGTTGCCGTGTCCCCTTGCTTTTGTTGGCTGCCCGAGACCAACTGGTTTTCCATTCCTCTTGTTAGACCAACTAACCTCTCTCGCACTTCGTCGTGCGCGTCTCAAACTTGCTCGAACTCGAACCGTCTGTCGTTACCGATGGATCCGGATCATCCCCAAACATCTACAAAACATCTCCGCTTTTGTTGGACTCCCTAAGCCATTTATCTCCACCGCTCGATTTTAATCCAGTTGATCCAAATACCTCCTTTTACCTACTTGCTATATAAATAGACCCCAACCCTAGGATCTAGGAATCATGTCCCATCCATCCCACGCCGCCACTCCACCAAATCCCCTCGATCCATCCCCATCCAATCAGCCGCTTCCCCAATCCATCCCTCCTCGATTTCAGATGCCACCAATCCTCGAGCCGCCGCAAGCAAGACCATGAAAGGTGACCTCACGCCCTGCCTTCTCCCTTTCTTCTTTCCTCCGCCTCCTCGTTTCTCGCCTCACCCGCTTTCTCTCTCGTTTTCAGATCAGCGCCGCCGGAGAAGCTCATCATGCGCTGCCTAGGAGGATGACGCCGAGGCCGAACGGATCCGCGAAACCCGCAACGAGCACGCTGCCTCCCGGTTGACCTTCGCGCCTGGTTCCTCGCCTCCTCGCCGAGGACAGCCACCACCGGAGCTTCGCCCCGCCATTGCTCGAACCAGCAGCAAGCGCCGACGCGTCCTCCTCCCCAACCGCTCATGAGCGCCATCACGCCAGGTCGCGGTGCCCCGCCTCCATCTCCCCTTCGCTCCCTCCTCTCACATCTCTCTCTCTCAACCAGGACCTCGCCTGCCTCCTCCACGGCTACGCCGTGAACGGAGCTCCACCTCGCTCGACCTCGATCCGCCGCCTCCGACGCCTCGCCGCCTATGAGTTCCGGTGAGACGTATGCCGCTTCTCTCCTTTTGCCTCGACTCTTTCTCCCGCTCTCACCTCTGTCAGCCAGGTCTCTGCTCGAGCAGACCACCGCCTGATGCCATGGATGGCCGTGGTCCCGCGCCTCGAGCCCCGATCCGCCTCCCTTGCCGGAGTTGGATCCCGCGCCTCAAGCCTGCTCCGCCTGCTCCGCCGGTTCTCGCTTATTCCGCCGCCAGACCCCACCAAGGCCTTTCATCTCCTCTCGCCATGGTCCTGCTGCTCGCTTGTTGTTCTTCGAAAGAGAGCAGCAGCCTCTGCTCCAAGCTTGACCACCACGATCAACTGGGCCTGCCTCGAGCGACTGCACCCAGCCCTCCTCTTCGCCAGATCCAGCGCACCTGCCCACTGAAGGCCACAGGCTACAGGTGCAGCCCCAACAAGGCCTCGCCTGCCTCCTCCCACCAGCCGGCCTTGGCCTGTGGTGAGCAGCCCCGCCTCTCTCCTCAGGCACTTTGGGCTGACCAGATTCGCCCTGCTCATGTTTTTTTTCGCTCATGATTTTAGCATTTATCCAGTGATTTAACAGATTTGCAGAAACCCCCTTGCACTTCATGCATATAATAACTCATGATCTGTGCATCTTATGTAAATGATTTATATATGTAAAATGCTTAGAATTTTGTGTAGATTAATAATATGCCATTTTCATCCCATGTTAAAATGTTTAACTTGCTGTTTATTTAAATTTGCTAATATGCCATGTTAAAATGATTTAATTCATAACTAAATAACCGTAGCTCGGTTTTAAACAAACTTTATATGTAAATGGGGTGGAAAATGCCTAGTTTAACATGGTGCACTTTATTTTCCTGTTTAACAACTCTAAAATTGTGTATAGGCAGAACAGTACCGAATCTAAAATATTGCTCATGAGGATTTTCCGAATTGTTGTTTCTTATTTCCGCCTCATTTAAACTTGCCTAAATAGTTAGTTTAATTATGCTTCACCCTTGCCATGTTTAAAAACATTTAATATTGTTGTGTACCTAAACGAGATCAAACTAAATATGTCAATGTAGGTTTTGTCAATATGCAACCTGCTGCATATTGAGCTCCACTTAATTTGTAGTATTGTTTGTTGCACTTTGCCATGCCATGCCTCATTAAACCGGACATGCATCATACTTGATTGTGCATCGTGCCATGTTTATGCTTGTGCATTTACCATGTTGTTTGTTTCTTTCCGTGTTGCTTCTCGTTCCGTAATGTTGCGATTGTGAGGATTCGCTCGACTACTTCCGCTCGCCTTCTTCATGGACTCGCTCTTCTTCCTTATGGATTTCGTGCAAGATGACCGTCACCTTGATCTCACTACTATCATTGCTATGCTAGTTGCTTCGTTTCTATCGCTATGCTGCCTTACCTACCACTTGCTTGTCAAGCCTCCCAATTTGCCATGTCGCCTCTAACCTTTGCACCCTTCCTAGCAAACCGTTGTTTGGCTATGTTACCGCTTTGCTCAGCCCCTCTTATAGCGTTGTTAGTTGCAGTGAAGATGAAGTTTGTTCCTTGTTGAACATGGAGATGTTGTTCCTTGTTGGAACATGTTTACTTGTTGGGATATCTCAATATATCTTATTTAATTAATGCATCTATATATTTGGTAAAGGGTGGAAGGCTCGGCCTTATGCCTGGTGTTTTGTTCCACTCTTGCCGCCTCTAGTTTCGCCATATCGGTATTATGTTCCCGGATTTTGCGCCCCTAACACGGTTGGGTGGTTTATGGGACCCCTTGACAGTTCGCTTTGAATAAGACTCCTCCAAAGAAGGCCCAACCTTGGTTTTACCATTTGCCTCACCACCACCTACACCCTTTCCCTTGGGTCGCCAACCCGAGGGTCATCTTTATTTAGCACCCCCGGCCGTTTTCTAAGTGTTGGTTCGAACCGAGTCACCAAGGGGCCACCACGGGAAACTCGAGGTTTGGTTTTACTCAGAGCTGTCTCATCCGGTGTTGCCCTCGAGAACGAGATATGTGCAGCTCCTATCGGGATTGTCGCAAGATCGGGCGGTCTTGCTGGTCTTGTTTTATTATCGTCGAATGTCTTGTAGCCGGATTCCGAGATCGATCGGTCTTCCGGGAGAAGGAATATCCTTCGTTGATCGCGAGAGCTTATCATGGGCTTGTTGGGACACCCCGCAGGTATAAACTTTCGAGAGCCGTGCCCGTGGTTATGTGGCGATGGGAATTTGTTAATATCCGTTGTAGTAAACTTGAAGCAAACTCTTCTAAAATACACCAACCGTAAAGCGAATCGTGAGTGTCTCTTTTCGGGTTGATCAAGAGGAGAACACGGTTTCGGGTTATGTCCGACATAAGTAGGAGTTCGTGATCACTTCTTGATCATTACTAGTTGACGCACTGCCTTTGTTTCTCTTCTCGCTACATTTATGTATGTTAGCCACCATATTATGCTTAGCCGCTGCTGCAACCTCTCCACTTTACCCCTTCCTTTCCCATTTTAAGCTTTGCTAGTCTTGATACCCATGGTAATGGGATTGCCGAGTCCTCGTGGCTCACAGACTACTACACCACCAAATGCCAGTGTACAGTGTTATGCGATGATCATGATGCGAGAGCGATGCTTGCTTGCGTTGAGTTCTTCTTCCGCTTCTTCGATCGTGGGATAGGTTCCTGTGTCGGCAGCCGGGCTAGCAGGGTGGATATTGTTTGAGTTTCGCTTATGTTTCATTCGTAGTCGGATGTTGTTCTTGTATGATGATGATGTATTCTTGTGGCATTCGTGCCTTATGTATGTATCCCTATGTATTATGTAATGTTGATGTAATGATATCCACCTTGCAAAAGCGTCTTCAAGATGCGCTTCTATCCTTGGTGGGACCATCGAGTTCCTTTAGGATAGGGCCGCATCTTGGGCGTGACAAGTTGGTATCAGAGCCTCGACCTACCTTAGGAGCCCCCTTGTTTGCTGGCCGTTGTTGAGTCTAGAAGAAAATTATTTTGAGTCTTAGGATTATAAATATCGGAGAGTAGGATTCTTTTTACTCCTCACCCCTTCGCCGCCTCGGTGAGGCCTCCCGACGAGATGTTTTGTCTTTCCTCTTCTCAAATTTCACGAATTTTTTTAGGATCACGCTGGTATCTTGGAATCGCTCCGATGGTTTTGTGACGAGAACATTGTTCTTGGTGCCTCCCGACATTTAGGGTTGTGGCAGTGTCCCGGGAGTTGAGCTCCGAGGTGTTGTCGCCACAATTTTATCGCTGCAGCTTCGAATACCGAGCTTTGCCGACATCGAAAATCTCTTTTGTACAGCTTGTTGGTGAGATAACCTCGATAACTCCAAAGATCGGGCGAGCTCGAGTATTGCCATGACTCAGATAACGGATGCTTTTCAAGGTTGAGGTACACGATTTCGGAGTTTTCTTGGTTATGTGTTGACGGATGGATACAATTGGATCTAGGTATTGTTAGTTTGGGTGATATATTTTGTGTCCCCTCAGATCCCCAACACCAGATTGCATAACCGTAAAGCTTCGAGTTTATAGGTGGAATTCAAGTAGCTCCTAGAATATATTTTCGACAGATGCATGATATGGGATTGGGTAAATCTCTATCATATGTATTTGTTCCGGCTTATTCTGCAAGCCAAATCCTTTGTTTTGTTTTACTTGTGGTATTCGAGTTGCTTCGATGTCAAATGTTGAATCCATACCTTTCCTAAACGGTGTTCTCATATTGCTATGTGAATACTAATCCTTCTTGATCATCGAGGTCGTTATGTTAATTCTTTTGCCAACCGGCGTGCTTCTCTTCAAGTTGGTCTGATCATTTCAACATCCGCAAGATAAATTCTAAGTTTTTCTCAACGGTGCTCGTTTCATCCGTCCCCAAGTTGCCTTTTGTTTTCCGCCTCCCACCCTCTTCTTCCCGGAGTCTCGAGTCTATTTCGAGCATCAATTTCATTCGCATGGAGCCTCTTCGCCTTCCTCAATTATTTCAACCGTGATTTCGCCCTCATTCGCCTTTCTTCATCCCTTTCTTTTTCCGTGCACTCAATTCAAGTTTTTCGGTTGATCATATTCTTTGCCCTTGGATCAAGTGATCTCCTTGCTCGCTGCCTCTCGCCATTCAATAATTCCGAGTTCGAAGACATCTCAAGATTCGCCTGTGTTCCAATTAATTCGAGGTTGTCACCTCATTCAAATATTTCAATTGTTCCGCACATCATCTATCTGCTCAACATCCCTTTCCAACGGTGTTTTTTTTTAGTGGGCCCTAACCCACATGTCTTTTCCTGTGATCTTACCCGACTCTTCTAATTTTCCCGAGCTTCCAAAAAAAAATATTATCAAAGTTTGACGTAAGAATGAGTTATCATCACCAAATGTCTTTCTCCAAGATCTTCCAAATTCTTTTCATCGTTGGTTCAACCTTTCTAATTTTCATTCCGGAGTGCCTCAATAATTCATGGTGATGTTTCATCGCTATTCTCAACATTTGAAGACCAAGAAGAGTTTCTCTTAAATCTTGCTCCATTCACTTCAAGATTCATGGTTCTAGTTTGATGCCATCGCCTCATAATTGTTTTTGATTGTGGGAATTCTTTTCACCCATCCGAGCATTTCATGAGTTATTTCCATTTCTTTCCTCCGAGGCCATCATGTCATAATTCCTCATTCTCAGCTTTCAGCTCGCTCTCCAAATCTTACCGTGCATCATTCAAGTATTCTCTAATCAGCTCGTGATCTATTCGCTCATTTGTATCTAAATTCCTCAAGTATCAACGCATTTTCAAATTCTTCCCGTGAATTGTGCCTTGGTTTCATTCATTGTTATTTCTTACGGGTTGGTTCAAGATTCTTTTCCTTGATTATCACTTTAATTCATTCGTTTTTTCAATTCCACCGTGGTTCCATCAATACCTTCTCAAGTTTGCACTATATCTCTTTTCAATCCTCAAGAAGAATAAGTAGTATGCCAAATCCATTGCTTGTCATCAATGTAAATTGGTGAAGGATACGATAACGTAATTCTTATTATTGTTTCATCCAAGTGATCTAGTTTCTTCTTTCCAGAATTATTCATCATGTCACATTCTCGGTTCGAGTTGTTTCACCTTTCTTTTCTGGAGTTCCAAGTTTTCCGCATTATCTCGTCGCGAAGCTCCATCTAAATCATTGCAAGGCTTCACCCTATGTTTTCAACTTCTCTTTCTTTTTAGCATCCGTTTATTACCGGAGTTCTTCATGGAGGCTCTACATGGTGGTTCGTCAAGGATTCTTTTCATTTGTCAATTGTTCTTCAAGATTTCTCTCGAAGTTATGATCCGCTAAGCTATACTCAAAATAAACATGGTGCTCAACACATGTTTTGTTTTGAGTAGTTCAAGCATTCTTCATCTTGCATTTCGAAGTGCAATTCTTTCTACTTTATCTTTTGAGATGGTGTTATGTCACTCTTGACAATTTCCTTCATGTTTCATGATTCTTATTGTTGTCAAGAATGAGGTATTTTAAATCCATCATTTTCTCTTCGCTCAAGAGATCTTTTCAACCAATCAATCTTTTGTTGGAGTTATCTTGGGTTATATTTCACCTAAAGCTTTCCCTAAGGATTGTTGCTATTTATGGTGCTTGTAAATGACCCAAGTTCTTCATGTGTCCTCCCGGTGAAATAAGTTTCTCTTATCTTCATTGATCTCAACCAATCAATTGTTTCTGTTAATGGCGGGTTGTCACCTCATCATTTTGAGATGTTTGCCATAAGCCCATAACAAGCTTATTCTTACCATTGTTGTTTTTTCAAACAACTCCGTTCAATTCTACTTCGTAAGGATGCTCTTTCAAATTCATTTATGGAGGAGATGTTGGTTTCATTTTTAGTTCTATTCATTCCAACTATCTAACTATCATGCTTTGTTTCCGGAGGCATTGTGATGTTGTGCTCTTCACCAATCACCTCGTTTTGTGAGGATCGTGTTCTTTTCTTGCTTATCGATTTAACCGGAGTGTTGTGTCATCCATTCAAGTTTTCTCATCTTATCAGGTTTTGCCTCCTTCCTCAACCGGAGAGCTGTCTGAAATCTTTCTTACCCCTTGTGCCATTCTTTCAAGAGTTTCGAGGTAGTGTGTTGTTGATCTCATCAAGTATCCTCTCATCTTGTCAAGTTCATGTTCAATTCTTCCATTTACAAATGGAGTGCTGCCCAAATTATATCATTCTTCCTCTCTCATCTTGTTTTAACCGAGTGGTTTCAAATTCTATCTTGTCCATTAAACTCTTATTTCCATGTCTTTCAACCATCAAGTTCTCGTAATACTCCTTGTTCCTCTTTTCACCGGATTGTTTGCAATCTCGCTCATCTCTGTTGTACTTTTCTTTTAAATTGCTCAACCTCTCAAGGTTCGTGGTTTCACCTGCTCACAAAGAAGCAACTTAGTTTTACCTCTTCTTCCTCTTTCTTTCCTCCGGTGCCATCCTAGATCTCGGACGAGATCCTCTCAGTGGTGGAGTGTTGTAACGCCTCGGATACAACTTTCTATATCGGAACTCCAACTCTTGCCTTTTCCGAGATGTGTTATTTTATTTCCTTCGTGGTTGGGTTTTTGTCTCTTGTTTTGTATTTTGTTCATGTCGTGCATTTCATCTCATGGCATCATGCGCATTGCATCGCTATCGCTTTCATAAATCTTGCATCCGTCAGAGTTGCCGTGGTCCCCTTGCTTTTGTTGGCCGCCCGAGACCAACTGGTTTTCCATTCCTCTTGTCGACCAACTAACCTCTCTCGACTTCCTCGTAAGCGTCCAAACTTGCCCGAACCCGAACCGGTCTGTCGTTACCGATGGATCCGGATCATCCCCAAACATCTACAAACATCTCCGCTTTTGTTGGACTCCCTGCCATTTATCTCCACCTTCGATTTTAATCCAGTGATCCAAATACCCTCCTTTTTACCTACTTGCTATATAAATAGACCCCAACCCTAGGATCTAGGAATCATGTCCCATCCATCCCACGCCGCCACACTCCACCAAATCCCTCGATCCATCCCCATCCAATCAAGGCCCGCTTCCCCAATCCATCCCTCCTCGATTTCATATGCCAGCTAATCCTCGAGCCGCCGCAGTAGCGCCATGAGCAGGACCTCACGCCTCGCCTTCTCCCTTTCTTCTTTCCTCCGCTCCTCGCTGCTCTCTCTGCTCACCCGCTTTCTCTCTCTCTTTCCAGATTAGCTGCCGCCGGAGAAGCTCATCGACGCTGCTTTAGGAGGATGACGCCGAGGCCGAACGGATCCACAAACCCGCAACGAGCACGCTGTTCTCCCGGTTGACCTTCGCGCTCGTTCTCGCCTCCTCCCCGCCGAGGACAGCCACCACCGAGCTCGCTTCCGCCGCTGCTCAACCAGCAGAAGCGCCGACGCGTCTCCTCCCCAACCGCTCATGAGCGCCATCACGCCAGTGTCGCGTGCCCCCGCCTCCATCTCCCTTCGCCTCCCTCCTCTCACATCTCTCTCTTCAACCAGACCTCATTGCCTCCGCCTGCTGGCTACGCTGAACGGAGCTCCACCTCGCCTCGACCTCGATCCGCCGCCTCCGACGCCTCGCCGCCCATGCGCTCCGGTGAGACGGCTGCCGCTTCTCTCCTTTTGCTCACACTCTTTCTCCCGCTCACCTCTCTGCTGCCAGGTCTCTCTGCTCGAGCAGACCACCGCCCGATGCCATGGATGGCCGTGTCCGCACTCCGAGCCCCGATCAAGCGCCTCCCTTGCCGGAGTTGATCCCGCGCCTCAAGCCTCCTCCTCCTGCTCCGCCGGTTCCCGCCTATTCCGCTGCCAGACCTCCCGGCTGGCTCTTCATCTCCTCCGCCATGGTCCCGCTGCTCGCTTGTTGTTCTTCAAAGAGAGCAGCAGCTCTCTGCTCCAAGCTTGACCGCCACGACTGCTACTGGCCTGCCTCGAGCGACTGACCCAGCTCCTCCTCTTCGCCAGATCCAAGGCCTGCCCAGCTGAGGCTCACAGGCTACAGCAGCCGCCCAACCAAGGCCCCGCCTGGCCTCCTCCCCACCACTGGCCTTGGCCTGTGGTGAGCAGCCCCGCCTCTCCTGCACACTTTGGGCTGACCAGATTCGCCTGCTCATGTTTTTTTTTTCGCTCATGATTTTAGCATTTATCCAAAGGATTTAACAGATTTGCGTAAACCCCTTGCACTTCATGCATATAATAACTCATGATCTGTGCATCTTATGTAAATGATTTATATATGTAAAATGCTTAGAATTTTGTGTAGATTAATAATATGCCATTTTTCATCCCATGTTAAAATGTTTAACTTGTTGTTTATTTAAATTTGCTAATATGCCATGTTAAAATGATTTAATTCATAACTAAATAACCGTAGCTCGGTTTTAAACAAACTTTATATGTAAATGGGGTGGAAAAATGCCTAGTTCAACATGGTGCACTTTATTTTCCTGTTTAACAACTCTAAAATTGTGTATAGGGCAGAACAGTACCGAATCTAAAATATTGCTCATGAGGATTTTCTGAATTGTTGTTTCTTATTTCCGCCTCATTTAAACTTGCCTAAATAGTTAGTTTAATTATGCTTCACCCTTGCCATGTTTAAAAACATTTAATATTGTTGTGTACCTAAACGAGATCAAACTAAATATGTCAATGTGGGTTTTGTCAATATGCAACCTGCTGTATATTGAGCTCCACTTAATTTGTAGTATTGTTTGTTGCACTTTGCCATGCCATGCCTCATTAAACCGACATGCATCATACTTGATTGTGCATCGTGCCATGTTTATGCTTGTGCATTTACCATGTTGTTTGTTTCTTTCCGTGTTGCTTCTCGTTCCGTAATGTTATGATTGTGAGGATTCGCTCGACTACTTCCGCTCGCCTTCTTCATGGACTCGCTTTCTTCCTCCTATGGATTTCGCAAGATGACCGTCACCTTGGATCTCACTACTATCATTGCTATGCTAGTTGCTTCGTTTCTATCGCTATGCTGCCTTACCTACCACTTGCTTGTCAAGCCTCCCAATTTGCCATGTCAGCCTCTAACCTTTGCACCCTTCCTAGCAAACCGTTGTTTGGCTATGTTACCGCTTTGCTCAGCCCTCTTATAGCGTTGTTAGTTGCAGTGAAGATGAAGTTTGTTCCTTGTTGAACATGGAGATGTTGTTCCTTGTTGGAACATGTTTACTTGTTGGGATATCACAATATATCTTATTTAATTAATGCATCTATATACTTGGTAAAGGGTGGAAGGCTCGCCTTATGCCCGTGTTTTGTTCCACTCTTGCCGCCTCTATTTTCCGCTTATATCGGTATTATGTTCCCGGATTTTGCGTCCCTAACGCTGTTGGGTGGTTTATGGGACCCCTTGACAGTTCGCTTTGAATAAGACTCTCCAAAGAAGGCCCAACCTTGGTTTTACCATTTGCCTCACCACCACCTACACCTTTCCCTTGGGTCGACCAACCCGAGGGTCGCCTTTATTTAGCCCCCCGCCGCTGCTTCTAAGTGCTGGTTCAAACCGAGTCACCAAGGGCCACCACGGGAAACTCGAGGCTTGGTTTTACTCAGAGCCTGTCTCATCCGGTGTTGCCCTCGAGAACGAGATATGTGCAGCTCCTATCGGGATTGTCGGCGATCGGGCGGTCTTGCTGGTCTTGTTTTATTACTATCGAAATGTCTTGTAGCCGGATTCTCGAGACTGATCGGTCTTCCCGGGAGAAGGAATATCCTTCGTTGATCGCGAGAGCTTATCATGGGCTTGTTGGGACACCCCGCAGGTATAAACTTTCGAGAGCCGTGCTCATGTTATGTGGCGATGGGAATTTGTTAATATCCGTTGTAGTAAACTTGAAGCAAACTCTTCTAAAATACACCAACCGTAGCGTAATCGTGAGTGTCTCTTTCGGGTTGATCGAGAGGAGAACACGGTTTCGGGTTATGTCCGACGAAGTAGGAGTTCGTGATCACTTCTTGATCATTACTAGTTGACGATCGCCTTTGTTTCTCTTCTCGCCTCATTTGCGTATGTTAGCCACCATATTATGCTTAGCCGCTGCAACCTCTCCACTTTACCCCTTCCTTTCCCATTTTAAGCTTTGCTAGTCTTGATACCCATGGTAATGGGATTGCTGAGTCCTCGTGGCTCACAGACTACTACACCACCAGCCAGGTGTACAGTGTTATGCGATGATCATGACGCGAGAGCGATGCTTGCTTATGCTGAGTTCTTCTTCCGCTTCTTCAATCGTGGGATAGGTTCAAGGTCGGCAGCCTGGCTAGCAGTGGTGGATATTGTTTGAGTTTCGCTTATGTTTCATTCAGAGTCGGATGTCGTTTTGTATGATGATGATGTATTCTTGTGGCATTCGTGCCTTATGTATGTATCCCTATGTATTATGTAATGTTGATGTAATGATATCCACCTTGCAAAGCTGCCTTCAAGATGCGCTTTCATCCTTGGTGGGACCATCGAGTTCCTTTAGGATAGGGCCGCATCTTGGGCGTGACAAGTCATCACTATCTTCGTCAGCATTGTTGGTGAGGTCATTTTCTTCAGAGTTGAAGATGGACTTGCTGACGAAAGCAGTAGTGAGAGCTAGACTCGCCATACCAGATTTAGATTCTTCTGATGCCTCCTCTTCCTCATGTTCCTCAGATTCAGCTTCAGAGTCCATTTCCTTGCCAATGAATGCCCGAGCCTTTTTGGAGCTGCTCTTCTTGTGAGAAGAAGGCTTTGAGGATTTTGATGATGAAGAATGCGATGATTTCTTCTTCTTCTTCGCTTCATCAGAACTGTAATCCTTGTGTTTCTTCTTCTTTAATTCCTTTTCCCACTGAGGACAATCTTGGATGTAGTGACCAGGTTTCTTGCATTTGTGACAAAGTCTTCTTATAGTCACCGGATGAGGAATCATCGCTTCCTTAAGGATTTTCCAAATCGACCACGCCTTGAGAACTTCGAATTTCTTCACGAGCAAGTGCTAGCTCCTCGCCTAATTCTTCAGATCTCCAAGGCTACTACCGTAGTCTTCACACTCGATTCGCATACGCCTTGGCCTTCGTGGCACGTGGTTTTCCATAGCTAGAACCATAGAGATCTCTTTTCAGCAAGTCGAACTCATGAGTATTTAGCCTCTCGAGGATATCATCGTGATCAAGTGACTTGTAGTCAAGACGCTCTTGTATCATCGCGCTGAGTATCAAATGAGGAATCGTTTATCTTAATAATTTCTTCACCACCTCATGGTCGGTGATGTCATGGCGCCAAGTGCTTGAAGCTCATTTGAGATGTCAAGAGGCGA
Source organism: Aegilops longissima (assembly GCA_021605205.1). Lineage (NCBI taxonomy): Eukaryota > Viridiplantae > Streptophyta > Magnoliopsida > Poales > Poaceae > Aegilops > Aegilops longissima. Next base: position 36,680 of record JAHIAM010002549.1, on the reverse strand, counting down.
TCAAGGTTTGTTGAACATTTTCGTTGTCGAGTCTTTGAAGCGTTGAAGAGATTCCAAGAACATCAACTCGAGAGTCACGCTTGAGTTGAGACTCCTTCATTCACTTTGGACGGCCTCGTCCTGTATGAGCTTGCAGATTCCAAAGCACTCACTCTTCCATATTGACCTTTGCTCGATGGCCATATATGATATTCTTCGCTTGAGAATCGAGTTGCTTGAATCTCTTCACATCAGCAGATTCGAGAAGGTGTGACCGAGGGAACACCATTTTCCACAACATACCGTAGATCGTTGTCAATTGCTTCAAGATGCATTCGCATCTTGTTCTTCCAAGAGGTAGTCCGTCCCATCAAAGGTAGGACACCCTGCCGAGACCTTGATCATACCGCGGCCGATATAACTAAAACCTGTGTGGTTAAACTAAATCACACGTAACAAGGGAGTACCTTGCTCGATACCAATTAAAAGTGCGTATATCGACTAGAGGGGGGTGAATAGGCGATTTTATGAATTCTTCAATCGAGGAATTTGCCGTGAGGAAATTCCTTAGCTAAGAACTACTTGCAATGAATAAGTACTCGTAAGTAAGCATAACAGTATCACACACATGGTCATCATGATGAAATGAAGACTATCACAGAGTACGTAAAGCGAATCATAGGATAACACAAGATGAAGACAAACAGATCAAGAAATTGAACTGAGGAAATTGAGAAAGTCTTCACCAAAGTCTTCAAACACGATATGAATAAACAATCAACACAAGAATGAGGAAATGAAAGGGTTGAGGAAATAGAACCAGTTAGGTTGGTGAAGACAATGATTTGTAGACCAGTTCCAACTGCTGCCTCGCTTGTACGTCTGTTGAGCGGCTGAGTATTTAAACTCGAGGACACACAGCCTGACACCCGGGCCGAGCACGCAGCTCAGACACCAAGTCCTCACCGTATTCTCCTTGAACTAAGGTCACATGCACTCGGCCCAATCACTGTGGTAAGTCTTCAGCGACTTCCAGCACCTTCACAGACTTGGTCACTGAGATCCACAATTCCTCTTGATGTTTCTAGACCATGACGCCTAACCGCCTAGAAGAAGCACAGCCTTCAAAGGTAATAAGCGCCGGATCCACGCTGGATCAATTTCTTCAGTGATGCTCAATCACTTTGGGTTTGTAGGGTTTGGTTTTGGGGTTTTCCTCACTCGATGATTTTCGCCAAAGTCCCTTGAGGATGGGTTGCTCTCAAATGACAAGTGTCAAGTTCTTCGAGCAGCCAACCAGCTAGTGGTTGTAGGGGGCTATTTATAGCCTAGGGAGCAGCCCGACATGATAAGAAATAAATGCCCTTCAATGATATGACCGTTAGGTGGATAAGATATTTTGGGACAGTCATGCAAGAAGATAAAGAACGGTCGGAAATTTGAATATCAAATTCTCGTATTATCATGTTCTCAATGTGTAGGCAATCCAGATCGGCTAATTCCTAACTCTCGCCGAATAAATTCTCAACACTGTAAGAACTTCGCTCTCACATCAAGAAATTGACTGAATCTGTATGAGATTTCCAAAGGCTTCACTCAAGGGATTGGTAGGTGTAGGATTTTGAGTTGAGCATCACATGGAAATTTTTCCTTAGTATTTCTCGAATTTCTTTAACAAAGACGGTGTTTTATGACTCAAGAAAGAGAAAATGAAACTATGAAAACAAAAGTCTTCACGCTTCATGTTCCTCAAATGAATACCAAGTCTTCAAGGTCACACCAATTTCTTCACTTTCAAAGTCTTCGTAAAGTCTTCGTAATATCAAAGTCTTCAACAAGAACTTCATTTTTAGGGGGTCGACTTTCTTTATAAATATCAAACTCCTCATAGACTTATAGACCTGTGTACACTCACAAACGCATTAGTTCCTTAACCTATAAGTCTTCAATCCACCAAAATCACTAAGGGGCACTAGATGCACTTACAGGGGGCACACGTTTTTTCGCAAAATACGGTGGCCCGTCTAGTGGGTCCCCACTGTCAGTTGGAGGAATCATTATTTTCCGTGTAATAAGGAGGCACTTACTTGCCGCGCCGTGGACCCATCCGAGACTCTCCACGCATGATACTTCCAATGGAAGTCGCTCGACCACGCTGACCTCGCCGGTTCCGCTGCATGCATGCGCCCATGGGCGGTGCGCCCCCACCGCCGCCTTCACGCATAAATATCTTCCGATGACTCTCGGTTGTTGACCACGCTGACCACACTGCGCCGAGCGCACCTGCATCGAACGACCGGAGATGGGGAAGACGGGCAAGGGAGCACGCTGATGGAGAGGAGGGAAACTTTATCGTTCGGTGCGCTGCAGACAATCACAAAGCGCCACGGAGATGTGGAGCAAGAACAGAGGTTGAAGAAGGAGCACGTTGTTGGATTAACATCCAACGTCCAGCTGCTATAATCATTTGTTGATTGTTGACAAAGCCGCGCGCATATCGCCCGCTTAGTAGGCCCACAAGTCACCGCCAAACTGACGGGTCCTAATCACAACGGATGAATAATTTTTTTCAAACTGGTTTGGCTTTGGCGGCTCGAGGAAGAAGAGACTGAAGAAACGCAACAGACGTTGAATGTCAATCCAACTGTCAAGGTTGGCACAATCATTTTTTGACTAAGCGGACACCAAGTAGCATACTTTTTATATATATATATAGGAAGAAAACTGTGAGGAAAATGCGTTCGTATGCCGTCCTCCTCACAGGGAACGTTCGCCACATAAGTGACTAGCACCCTTGGTTTTCAACCGAGAGGTCTTGGGTTCGAGTCCGAGGAACTCTCAATTTTGTCCTCCTTCCTTCCTCGCAAAAAAAAGGGAAAGAAAATCAAAGACTTGGGAAGGCATACAGAACAAGCTAGTGTACCAGTAAAGAGACGTTGCCGAGTTTTAGAAAAAGAAAGACGTGTTCTCGTAGCTGGTTCAATCCAAACCTAGACTATGACTATATATGGTGCTATGCTACTCGCAAGTAATGAAACCGACATATCCAACGCTCGCTTCTCCTCTTCTACTTACTCTACCTAGCATCAAAAGCTCGTCAGCAAAGAACCATGTCCGCCGGTTACTCGTCCACCGCTTTTCAAGCAGTAACAACCAGATATGCGCCAAGTCGCCACCCGCATTCATCGCCTCGTGGGTCTCATCACACCTCACGGCGCACGCACCACAGCCGATTGCTCATCGCAACCTCCGCCACAGGTGGTGCCACCGCCGCAGATCACGCAGAGTCATCCGTCGCGCCTCAACCACAATCCGCAACCCCGCCAAGTCTTCTACAAATGCCCGAATCATGGGGTAATAATATGTTTAAGTGGTGTTCGCTGCTTTCAGCTTGCTGATTTTTTAATAGTTTGTTGATGATCTTCCGATTTGACTCGTGCGTAAAAGGGAAGATTCGTGTGATTTGTATTTCGGGAAGTTGTTGATGTGGGGAATGCAACTACGCTGATTATTTGGTTAGCCGAGGAATCCCAATACCAGCAGGTTGGGGTGTTGGACAAGTAATCAAGGAACGATGTAAGAGGAAGATGCAGAGCGTAAGGTTAAAGATGCGCCTTCCGATCATGGCTAAGCAACAAATGCTGAACGGCCTTGACAAAGAATGAGGAGATGAAAGAGCTTGTGAAGATAATGGGCAAAATCGATGTGCTCAGAGGATGATTGTCTCTTTATTTGCAAAGTATGTAGCACTCGTGATGTATTCAAAGGCTTCACGACATGAGCACTTTGCTGAAACTAGTAATGAATGAAACCTGTGTAGCAGTCAAGGCGTAGTGTTGTGAACATCTAATGATTTCTATTAATGTAAATTAGGGGTATCCCTTTGCTCATATAAATAAATAATAGCAGAGGCCCCTGTCGGGCCAGCTTTGTTCTCATTCAAGACGCCGAGCAAATTGCAGTCCAACAGCAAACTATGTCATCAAATTCAAGTTCCACAACCAAATATGAGTACAAGTAAACAACAATGTCATCATGTTTTAGTTGTCATACAATCACCAAACACAAATCAGCATACATAACAAGTGATGTTCTCACAAGAAAATACTAAACAACATGTTCATCGTTTCAGCTTGTCATAGCAAACACAATTTCACATAGTAGATAAAAACGCCTTCCGACAGCAAATACGATAAAAGCAATGTAATCATCATCCACGGCAGCAGCGCCAACATCTTCGCCATTTGTATCGCCTCAATCGTAATTCCCCACAAGGTCATCTTCTTCTTCGCCCTCAACGCCCTCGAACGCTGGCTTCTTCTTGATCAACTCTTGTATGTCCATAGCACGACAGAAATCTTTTTGCCGCCCATTGACATGATGATTCTCAAAGATATTAGGAACATCTGTGTTATCTTGTACATCGTGAGCAAGTAAGCGCCATCTTGTTGTGCAACTTCATTAAACGAATTCTTCGCTTCAAACCTTTGCACTACTCTCCACCATCGCTACGCAAATGTGTCTTCCAAGAAAAATATTTGTGTTGCTTGATTTGCCAAAATAAAAGGCTCATTGGTCCGGTACGCCGCTTGACATTGATGGATTTGAAATAATCATCACCTGGTTTTATGATCCTGGAAAACAAAGTTATACCAACGACAAAGACAATGTAACCACACACCGATGATCCTCAAATCGAGATATACTACAACCGAACAATGTCTCGTTATGTTAGCATACATTTCAGCTTGTCTCTTTGTCATATGTATTCGTGCTCATGATGGCACTGCTTTTGTGTCTTCCCGCCTTCGCCTCGCAAGGGCGTTGTAGTGCACATCTCCAACAACGCAAGATTCATAATGTCTTACCCGAGTATCGTGACCCATTGCTAGTGAGTGAAGGGCATCATCAATCGCCTCGCCCATCCTCCCGCATCTTCTTAACCTATGGTTAGAAAATAGACAAGTCGATCATCTTATGTACTCAATATATCAAAAACTCGACAATGCACTTCAAAAGCTTACATGGTTCTTGAACCATTTCGCAAATCCTGCCATAACCAGTTTGTCAATGTTTCTTGGATTTTATGCGGCAAGAATTCCTCTTGTAGATGCTGCACAACATAGTGATCGAGTCAAACATCTAAATATATAAGAATGTGCTGCAAGTTTAGTAGATTACGATGTATAAGCGCAAGATCGCACTTACTTGATATAAGGTAGTATCTCGTGACGCTTATTCAACACATACCAAACCATTTTGTCCAAATCTTTAGGTTTGTCCTCTTGTCGACTCTTCCCTCAGAACTCGAACGGAATAATCAAAACATTGAGCCCGGATTGTCTTCACCCACCTCTTTGCTAAGTCGATCAGCCATTTCAATGTATTTTGAGCAGAATGTCAACGCTTATGTAGCAATGTAGGCCTCTCGCAATGGAACCCTCGGTCTAGCTTTGTTCCTAACATAGCCCTTGAAAGTGCCTAGCCGCTTTCAATAGGGTACATCCAGCCATACTGCATCGACCTCTAAGTAGTGCCTCATCGTAGATGAACAGCCAAATGCACCATCACATCAAAGAAGGCCGGAGGATATATCTTCTCAAGGTCGATAGGATAGTTGGTATCTTGTCTCTAAGACGCCCAAAGCATCTATCCTGATATTTCTACCGCAGAGTTCCTCAAGAATTGTCCCAACTCGCAATCGCTATGTATAAGTCGTATGCCCAATCCTCTAAGGATAATGTATAACCTTTGAAGTAGGACGGGCAGTCATGAGTTGTTTCGTGGTTGGAAGCAAATCCATGTGGAATCTCACACGTGACATGACCTCGCAGAATTCTTTTCTTTTACCTTGTCCAAGACGCACACACCGGTGCCATATCCCGTGGTTTACCTTCATCTTGCACCGCAAATCCTTTCTCGATACCTGTGTGTCAAATCAATCCTAGATTTTAAGGTATCTTTCGCCTTGCCTTCAATGTTAAGAAGTGTGCCGATAATGTTGTCACATATATTTTTCTCGATGTGCATCACATCAAGATTATGCCGCAGATCCAAATCTTTCCAATACTCCAAGTCCCACAAAGTGGACCCGTAGTAAACAATAATCTCTTCTACCGTGAAACGCCTTTTCCCGCTACCATTACCGTGATGGTTTCGTGTAATATGCCCGACCTTCTAATTCCACTTGCAACTAATCGGCGGTGAGCCTTTTACGATCATGGTTTTCATGCTTTGCATTGAACACATGTCTTCGGTATTTTCTAGGATGCGACTTGTCCTTGGCAAGGAAACAAGGTGTCCAATGTAACAGATCTTGCTAAGTATTGCGATGACAATGATTCTCACACAAATGAGCACATGCATTGTAACCATGTGTCGCTCGCCTCGACATAGTGCCCAAAGCCGGATAATCATGGATGCACCAAATTACAACAAGATGCGTAAAGAAATCAGCCGGTGGCTGCTATATAGGTCTCGAGTGAGAACACCTTCCATAGCTATTGAAGTTCCTCCACAAGAGGCTCCATGAACAAATCAAAATCCTGTCCAGTGACTTTTGGACCTGGGATGAGCAAGGCCATCATGTAGTTTGATTCTTTGGTGCGACATTTGGAGACATGTTGTAAGGATAATAAGCACCGCCACATGCTATATGTGGCGCCTGTGGCCAAATGGGTTAAATCTATCCAAGCTAAGCCAAGTCTAATGTTTCGTGTCAGCAAAGAAACTCTTTGTGTTTATCATTGAAGCTTTTCCACTCACTACCATGAGATGGATGGCTCATTACATTCTCGATCTATGTACTCTGGTTCCTAGAATGCCACAAGATATCCTCTCTTGTTTCAAAGATCATGAAACAACCTCTCGCAATCTTGGTGTAATTGGAAAATGTCTCGTAACATTATGAGGAATCCTCTTCACAAAGATCGCCATCTTTCCATCTTGATGATTTGCATTTCGGCATTCACTTGTTGGCATAATCCTTCCTAATGTAACACAATTATTCTTACAAACATGGATCATATCATATCCAATTCCAATTGCACGAAGGAAATTCTTCATTCTACTTTAGGTGTGTGGCAGCTCGACGATCTCGGGAAAGATTTATGAAAGCAGCCAACATCGCATCGAATGATTTGTTGGTCATCCGCCAGATGTCTTCACCAAGAAAGGTGACCATAGCTGAGAATACCGACAGCTTATTTCCGGGTGACAAAGATCGTTGCATTGTTCCAACATGCGGGTCCACCGCTTTTCTTCTCGCAGTGAAAGTTCATGGAATGCACGAACATTTCATAGCATTGTTTCAATGTTGGTCAAACTCATCGCTCCGCCACCACCACCTCCTCCTCCTCCTCCACCGAGCATCAGTGATCAAGATGGTGATATGCTGCTTCCATGTAGTCAATAACATTGACGCTCACAGCTTCACCATGATGAACCCACCTAGTATATGTGACCGACATCCCATACAAGTGTAGATGATTTTGCACAGCTTGATCGATCTTCTAACTGAATTCATACAACTGCTACACGGCAGAGCACATCTAATTTCGACCACCGCATCAGCTCGATAAAGTTCATGAAGTTTTCAACCCTCAACATATGCAGCGGAGAATCTTCGAGCAGAAGTTATCCAAGTCCTGTCCATCTCAGAAGACATACAAATTAGTTCTTCTACTAGATATTACAAGAAAACATATATGCTTTTTTATGAAGTCCGTAAAAAAATACCTAGGTCGATGTCTAAAGCTATCGCAAGATATTTGGACGAGCAGATCTAAGTAACGAATATATGTAAAGCTAATTCAGCAAACAGATTTGAGTGCTAAATTATGGCAGGTTGTTTCAGCAAATAATGAGGCCGAGCACACGACATCGAACTATCAAGGCCATCGTAGCAACAAAGATCGAGTATAAAACGGTGTAGAGCTATTTCACCTAACAGATTGGCTACTAGACCATGGCACCTACGCCACAATAAATATATGGCAGGATATTTTAGCAACTAATCGGCCTTGGCATGCCATCTCAGCTAAGCAGATTGAGTGCGTAGGCAAGGAAGCTTCTAAGCAGCATATTCAAGAAACTACTTCGCAAACAAAGGAGATTAACAACGCCTATCGCCTAACATTCAGCGCTACACCAACATGAACGGGCCTCGCCTAGAATGCGCTGCATCGGGAGAAGCCGACCGTCGTATGCCTCCACATGAACGCCGCCAGGGGGCGGCGCCGATCACTGCATGCGCCCACAAGAACGTAGCGAGAGGTGGCGGCGCGACTAGAGGACGGCAGTCACGAGAGCGCATCGTGGAGCGAGAGGATCGCTGCAGGCCCCTTGACGACACAGGGCGCAAGGGGAGGGCGGCTTTGGCAGAGCGTAATGGAGTGGAGGGGACGGGGAGGGGGTTGGGGAATATTTGGTCAAGGGCGGTTGAATCAATTTGGGGGAATTTTTGTGTGGGGAGGATTTTCGCATGGGCTGGGGGAGTTTTGCGATGGTCGGTTTCTCCAAGTGCAGTCCCACGTGTCGCTGAAGAGGCAAGTCAAGCGCTGCCCGCTTATGCGTGAGCCGTGCAGGACCGAACGTGTGGGTAATGCACCGCGACAGAGTGTTGTGAGGTACCGCTTTTTTCCTTTTAAACTATCTGATGTGTCCTATATTATAAGAACATTTTGACACTACACTAGTATCAAAACGCTTTATATTATGGGATTTGAGGAGTAGGTGCTTCGCTTCAAAAAATCGTTGCTTCAAGCGATCCATCGATACTACTACTAGTAATCCGTAATCCCGACTAAAACGGCGCTGCCGGTCTTTTTCCCGCTGTGATATGCTGGGAGGTTGGCTTAGTTGGGTTTTTTAGATTTGTCTCGGTTCAATAAAAAGCAGAGTTTGTGATGATGGTGTGCTTGTCATCCTGCAATATAGGCCGTCCGATCTATATCTAACGGATAGGAAGGAAACTATGACAATTTATTCGCACTCCTCTCCACATTTGCAGATAAGGCTTTCCCTCGTTCATCCTTTTCTCCCACAAGATCTTGATCTTCTGTACAACGCACGGTTCATATACACCGGCCGAGATTAATGCAAACACGGCAGATTTTCATTGCATTTCGAACTTTTATAGGACAGAAAAATAAAGGAATTGCATAGGATTTTTGGAGGATTTGAACCCTTAGGAATTTTTCCTGTGATGCTCGTTTGATTCGTAGGATTGGCATCCTTAGGTATTTTTCCATAGGATCCATTTATACTACATTTTGGAGGAAAATTTCCATCCACTCAAACCTCTTTGTAGAATTCCTTTGTTTTTCTTGCGCTATCAAACATTCTTTGAGATCCTATAGGATACTATGGGACATGTCATCCTATTCCAGCATTTTTCCTATTCCTTCATTTTGACAATCCTGCAAATCAAAGAGGCCCTAAACCTATTCTAAGGCGGTGACCGACGTGCTCCATCTGCGATCTCTATGTACGGGGGCGGGGTTCAAGACCCGTGAAGTGAAGGTGCGGTCTCCGCGAGGAAGAGTAGAACACGGATACGGATCGCTGCCGGCACACCATGCCCCGCCGCCCCATGCCCTACTCATCATTGGACGAGTCCTCGACCGGGCGGTGCCGGACGTTGACGGCGGCAAGTAGGACGCTGTGGGTCGACGGTGTTCCATCGTCGGCCGCCAACGTACACCGCCAGCGGTTATGTCTGGTCCGGCCACACCGCTATTAAGGCCGTGAGAGGCGATTTGAGCGAGGGCGGCGACTTTCGAGCTTCATCCCCAAGACAAGCTTCTCCCGCAGAGCGCTCGTGACTTGCGGTCATGGCGGATGTGGTGCCGTAGGAGGATGATGCGCTATGGTGTGGAGGTTAGCTGGCGTTGCCGCTTAAGTAGCGCATTCCGTGAGGCCAAGCGTCCGGTGCGCCATTAAGTCGCCGGAGTTGGTTCCTCGCACCGAGCCTCTTAACGATGACATACGAACGGACGGCATGAATGCGGCAGTCATGGCGCCATTGAATGCACCGCGCGATGGCGCGAGGGACGAGGGCTTTGGTGTGCCAGGTAGTCACCGCGGTCGTGGCAACGTTGGAGATGCCTTTGCTCAAATGCGATTCCCGCATGTCATTGAAAAGCAAGACGACCCGCATGGTCTCGTGTCTAGAGGATGCAGCTATGTCGCTTACACCACTCCGCTGGATGCGCTATGGTGCTCCCATGCATGCTCGACGAGCCGGTGTTGGGGTGTGTTTGGATTGTGGCCAAAGTGCACCTTACCAAAATTTTGGTCATGACCCAAAGATTGGTCTTTGTTTGATGGTTGCCATTTCTTTGGCATGCCAATGAACTCTAGCCAACTCTAGTTCATTTTTCTTGCCAATGTCGGCCAAATCATGGGCAACCAATACCTCAACCAAAATTTTGGCTACCCAATGCTTTGATGGGGCAACCTTGGGCACAAACCAAACATACCGCTGGTCGTGCACAGCACTAACGCCACCCTCGCACACTCAAACCGACCGTGTCTAGTGACGATATGAGTGTGTCGCCACCGCGTCGCCGTGTCCAGAGGCAAAGGCTGGAGCTGCTACCGTTGTTGGCCCCAACGACCCACATGAACGGTTGTCGGTGGCGAGGAGGTCGGGCCAGCTCCTCCATTGGACTAGTTCATGCGCTTACGCCGTTCCGACGGGTGTGCCCCACATGTCGGTTTCCTGTTTTCCCGCCATATTCGAGTGTCAATGTTCAGATTAAGATTAGGCCTTTCACTACGTAGGCCAAGTGAGACAACTTATTGTTTATTTGAGCCATTCAAGTGTAATCATGTGGCGTTTGCTTATTTCTCATTCCTCTCCAACCCTCTTCTCCATCGATCATGTCTCCCTCCAGTCGAGTCCATCCTCCCGCATGCCTCATTTGAACATTCCGCCGAGTATCATTCGCATGTACCCACCCTAGTCCTCTTTCAATAGATCTCCGGACCCCGAGATGAAATCGAGAGGGAACGAGTGGGGGCACGTGATACCTAAGGCGGATTCAAAATTTTGAACCGGTGATCATAGCATCCGCAAATCATATATAAAGGGTATTCAATGTTCGCTTGCTTTTGAACGCATAATATACTCCTCCTATCCTTTCTAGTTTACATATAAGTTTTATGTGTAGTCAAAGTATCTCTACTATGATCAAAAAGGTATCAACATTCAACAACGCCCAATCAATATTGTTAGATTCGACGCATTCTAGATTTGTACTCTAGATGGTTTCCAATTTGACTATTGACAAGATTAATAGTACATGAGATGTATAATGAAAATTATATCATTGAAACTCCTTTCACATACTAAATTGACCGTATGCTTTGTGTAAGTTGCATGTCATATATTATTACTCTAACATTTGGTCAAAGTTAGCCTCAAAAACTCATTAGACCCTGTATGCTTTGGAATGCTCTGTAAGTTGCATGTCATATATTATTACTCTAACATTTGTGTAAGTTGCATGTCATATATTATTACTCTAACATTTGGTCAAAGTAGTATAGTGGAAGTGGATCCTCCGACGAGGTATCCCTCGCTTTACCCTCCCTTTCGGTCACTTATCATGGACCCCATGCTTGCTAGGCCCCACATGTCAGCTTACTCAATGGGTTCAGCCACGCCAGGATCCTCATCCGTAGTATACCCCTCTGTTTTATTTACTCCGCATAAAACGGAGGGAGTGGTGGTATAATAAATGACGCTGGCGGGAGGGGGGAGGGACGCCGGTTTACTATCAATCGCGGTCCCACAAGCGAGCGAAACGCAAGACGGCATCGCTCCATTCGGTGAGCGACATGGAGGGTCCAGCGTGCCGGGCTGCAACGCGAACGTGACAAGAGCGATGTACAGTCAAAACCGATTGACCGGTCGTCACCGGAACCACTATCCACACCAGAATCTTCGCTGCTCGGCCTACGCCAGCCAGTGCCCTAAAACCACACCAAATCTCCAGCCCATTCCCCCACCTTTCGATCCCCTAGCCCGAATCAAGCATCCCCTAGTTCGCTGGAAAGCCATGGTGCGCTGCAAGATCACTTACTACAAGATGTTGACGCCGAGCGCCGCAGAAAATCGCGGCGGCGGTCGGCGCCACGCACTCCGCTCCTAAGCTTATGCTAGGCGGCCAATCCTCGAAGTTCTCTCGGAGCCAAGCTACGAGGAGGAGGAAGCCGATCCAATGTTCATCGCGGAGGTCGCGCGCAGTAAGGCCCCGATGGGTATGAGACAATGGACGCCAACTTCGCGCCGGCGTCCGAGTCCCCATGGTGCAAAGCGGACCAGCGGTTCAACATGGCGATACTAAAGGAGGACCGGAGGCGAGGCTCAACTCGACCGAGCGCGCGATGCCGCTGCCATTGAGGCTCTCCGGAGGCGGAACCGGATGTCGTGGATGTGAACCGGTGGCGGAGGCTCAACTTGAGGCGGAGCGCGGATGCCGCTGCCATCGAGGCCTCCCCGCAGCGGAACCGGACGCCCCGGACATGAACCGGGCGGCAGAGGCTCGACCGACGCAGAGCGCGGATGCCGCTCTCATCGACGCCCCGCAGCGGAACCGGACGCCCCGGACTTGAACCAGTGGCGGAGGCTCGACTCGACGCGGAGCGCGCGGATGCCGCTGCCATCAAGGCCTCCCCGCAGCGTAACCGACGCCCTCGACTTGAACTGGCTGTGCTTCGTCTGCAGAGCGCCCAGACGCCCGCTTGAACGAGTAGCCGGAGGCCGAGGACAACCACGGTGCGGAGACACACGCCGCAGCGACGGTTGGTTCAAGGCTGGGCAGCCAAAGACGACGAGGCCGCCTCTTTCCGCGAGGAGTGATAGTTTTTCTTATGTTGTTGTTTTTATGGATCTTTTGCTGTGTAAAACATACTATATTAGTTATGCAAGTCGCTCGACTTGGGTCACCTACCATTTCAGGCGTTTGGATGAATATCCCACGCCTCCTAACCCTTCTTTCCTTCTTCCTCACCTCTTCTTCTTCCCAATGCACCACCGCACGGGCGACGGATACTCCCCAACATGCGGTTGGATAAACATACTCTATGAACAAAATTATGTGGCAGCGATAGAATGGCTGAGTTTGGTTTGTTCACATGCACAACACGTGTCGCTGAGGGTGCTGCCCTTGGTTGGGTTTATGCGGCAGAGCGATCAGGCGAGGGTGCGAAGTGGCTGCAAGCAGCAGGAGCGACTGCAGGAGGGTGTGGTGCACATGACAGCCGGTGCAAGTGTACTCCTTCTCATTTTGAAAACTTTAGGCAAGCTTGGCAAAATGTGTGGCCAAGGTAGGCAATGCAAGGCCTAGGCCCAAACAGGATAAGTACGACAAGATTAGAGTATTCACTCGCCTTGAGTTATTGGTCCTCATTATATTTGCTTAATTTTGACTACAAATTTAACTAAAAATGTTCATGCATGTTATAAAAATTATATCATTGAAAACTACATTCAAATACTAATCTAATGATGCACTTTTGTTGACATGCATTACCATTTTATAATTTAAATTTATAGTCAAAATTTGACACGGAATACAATGAGGACTAATAAACCAGGACTGAGGTAGTACTAGTGTTAAAAAGAAAGGCGGGTTTTCCTTCACGGGATTTAATCGATACAAATCCTCGCTTGACGGTCAATTAATGCGATTTTTTCTTGAAAGACCCAAGAGCTAACCATCTCACTCTCATCGCTGATTAATGCAGCCCATGCAAACCAACCTTCTCACTTCCGCATGCATGCAGGGATATTAATGTCCTTGGTTGCTAACCCCATCAATTTTGCCTCGATTAGTGTTAGTGGCCTTGCAAATTGTAATTTTGATATACCGCCTTGTGTACAAAAAATGGAGGTAGTAACTATATTTGACTTCCTTCCCGCTGCGTGACGCCGATGATTTTTTTTGTGTGGTTTGCTGGCGCGCTCGACGGAACACCATTGAGGGAGACCACGGTAAGTCGTTTCGCAAGTGCCGCCGCAGCCGAGACAACCGCCTTTATTTGCATCCAGAAGTCCTTTACTAGTAGTACTACTACTAGGAGTACTAGTGCGGTGAGATGGTTTCTCAAGAAGACGATGGAGAAGCGAGTCAAGAGTGAAATGATGGTTGCTTCGTCTGCTTTTGTGATTTGACGCCTCACCGCTTTGTGACTTGTGATAGAAGGGACAGGGAGTAGACTCTATGCTCTATACTATACTACATGCGCCCAAGCATGGGAGAAAGAGGAGAGACGTTGCATTTTTCTATTCCTTCAATGAATCAATCAGGAGCTTCGTTCCATCTTTTGGCTTTGGCAACACCGCCCACAATGGTTCCCACGATGCCAAAAGCTATTTTCACATTTGGCTACACATTGTGGATGCCCTTAACTGCATTCACTTGGTTTTGCTCCTGTGTTATCTATACAAATCTCAATTATATTGATCTAAAAATTATAGAATCAAGATTAGTAAACCGAGGTGATTTTGCTGCTGATGGCGGAGGAGGTTTCTTATTTTTGAGGACATTGTCCTGGGCGGTTTGCTAACATGCGGTCCCACGGTCGTTGCTTTACTGCCGATTCAGGCCCCACATGAGGCGAACAACGGCAGAAGCAAAACGTGGTTAAGTTGAAGAAGATGAGGGAGAAGCCGATTCAAAGAACGAGTGAAATGATGGTTGCTTCGCCCCTCCAACTTCTTTTTTAGCATTATTACTTCGCCCCTCCAACTTAATCATGGAAAGGTGTAGCTTTGTGATTTGACGCCTCATTGCTCATTACTACGCCGGGCGCCATGACTGGGTGCTTCACCCCGCTGCTCTCCATCAGTATTCCGTATGGCACGTGGACCCGTAGCTTGATGTCCCACATGTCGTAAAGGGACTAGAAGATTTATGAAAGCGAAGCGCCCACTCTTACGACGGAGGAGTAGACGACACGACGCCCAAAGGAACTATCACGGTACTCGATAGTACTATAGTTTTGTTGTTTCGCACGATCCATCGACACAAACCCGATTAAACGGAAAGGGCGGATTTTTCCCGCATGCGGTAGATGATATCGCCATACATTTCAAAGGCAATTTTAATGTGTGCAAACTGAATAATTATAAGTAACAATATGATATCTAGTAAAACTAAAACACATATGATTTATTGTGTTAGAGTGTAGTAGTAGTGCTGTATTGCATAGTTGTTAGATGTAACATGCAGAACGTAGAGATGTACTTTTGAGGGCCTACAGAGAGAAAAGCGTAATACGGACACCGAACTTCGAATAAGCTGATTACGGTCGCTATATATGTTTTATGGTGATTATCCGTCACTTGCTCATAGTTCAGATCGGATTGCACTCGCTGACCGGCAAATAGTCTCGCGTGGCGCCATGTTGACTAGTTAAATTAACCACGCTCCTTGTGGGTCCCACCTGCCAGTTCGCATAGGGAAAAGGTCGATAAACACAAATTTACGCAGCGTGATAAGGCTCCAACCCACGCGCTGGAATCACCTGGTTGTGTATGTGTCCGTTAGGGCTCGATGTGTGCGCATGCACGTAGGTTGAGCACTTGAGCGTGAGAGTGTGTGTTGGTCGGTGGTGTACTGTGTGTGCATGCATGCGTGTGTGCGTGTGAGTGTTGCGTTATGCGTATGGGTTGCGTGTACGTGTGAGTGTTATGCGCGTATGCGGGTGCATGTGTTTGTGTGAGTGTGCGGATGCAGTTCGTGCATGCGCATGCGTGTGTATAATCACAACACCAGCTCCTGTGTGTTAAAACAGACGGCTCAAAGATACCAATACAAGGCCACCTTGTCCGCAGTGCTCATGGGTCATGACTTCAACCACCGCAAAATATTTTTGTCGCTTGTTTTCATTCTTACTAGAAGATGCTCGTATGCTGCACGTAACATTAAGATGCATTTGTATGACTTGTTTATCTTGTGAGATAAAAGGATGAACGAGGGATGGCCTTATTTGCAAATGTGCAGAGGTGTGTGGGTACCTTTTTGCAAAATTTCCATAGTTTCTTTCCTATCCGTAGATATAAATCAGACGGCCTATATTGTAGGATGGCAGGCACACCATCATCACCAACTCTGTTTTTTATAAGAGTGTATTTTATGTATTTTATAAGAGTGTAGATGTAGAGTAGATACAAAGTCGACAGGTGGGCACGATGGTAGTGAGATAATGTGATGCAACACTAGAGGTGCCACGTGGAGCATTTAACTGGTCAACTAGTCATGTCATGAGCAAATACAGAGTTGTACGGTGAGCCCGTGACTGTATAATAACCACTAAATGTAAACGGTGACCGTAATGAGTGGGTTATGAAGTCCAATGTATGTATCGTGCTTGCGCTTCAAATACAATGATCGTCATTGCGTATATCGCTAGAGAAAGATGAAACACGCGTGAATTTTCTGGGGGCTTACTTTTAGAGGACCTGGAGATAGTTTTGTGTGCATACGTGGAAGGGGCGTACAGGGGGGGGGTAAGCCATGGAGAGAGAGATGCTCTTCGTTTCTCTTTATCATGACTAACTTTGTATATATTATAAAATATACAAATTCACAAAGCGGAATAAATATCATTGTGGGCACCATGCAATGCAAATTAGCTGTCAGATTCTCCATATAACTTTGTAATGTTGTATATATGTAGAAACTCTAAAATAATTTTTTGGCCACACTTTGTTCAAAAGGAATGTTGTATGCGAAATAAACACGAAGAGAGGGATTTTTAGATCAATGGGGTACGTGATGTAACATGTGTGAATGTGTAGTTGATGCATTTGGCGGGTCCTAGAGAGGTGTGTGTGTGTGTGTGTGTGTGTGTGTGTATTACGTATTCGAGAGAGGCATGGATGGAGGGGCCGACGGGGGGGCGTGGGAGAGATAGCACGAGAAATGAGAGTGGTCTAGAGAGAGAGAGACGAATATGACGTCACGACAAGAGATTCCATTCCCTTGAGTGTGTATATGCAAGGGGAGGGAATAGAGGCACCAGGAGAAATTTTCTGTGTGTGGTGTTTGTGTTGGTATGTGTGGGTGTGAGAAGATAATGAGACGGGGGGCAAGGGTGTGTCACCGCTGAGGTCCGTGGGTCGAGGTGAGGCCCTTCGTTCGGTTCCGCCCCGCGCCACATTGGTCGGCCCATGACACATTTAGGAAGACCCATGGATGACTAGTCGACAAGACAAAGATAGCAGAATTGTGAAGGACTCTGTGTCCATCGACAAAGCCGGCTAGGATTTGTAACCCTAGGTTCTCGACTAAGGTAACCCTTTATCTCCGATATTACTATTCATCCAACCTAACTTTAAGGGCATCCTACAGAGTGCTCGCTAGAATCATACTCCGATTAGGAAGAGAGGTGTGAGACAATGCGTGAGAGACAAAGTGAAGATAATGTGTGTACATGAGACACATAGGCAGGTCCATGTACATAGAAAGGGTCAATGAGGATTGTGCGTGTATGTTTTTGCTAGAGGAAGAGTGCTTGTGATAAAGGTTAGTGAAAACAGTTGTAAATGGTTACGAGAGGGAGGGAGGATTATATCTAGAGCATGTAAAGTAGAAAGACACCTCGGAGAGAGAGTGTGAGCATGTGTGAGAGACCACCGATGGAGAGTGAAACTACACATAAAAGACTGCTCTACACATTGATTAAAGATATAAATTGTATCCAAATATTAGGATGGGATCATGATATTTGCAATTCAAGAAGGAGCGGTCATTGATCCATCAGCATCTAGATTCTATCAATTTGAGCATGTCTATGTTATTATTCACACAATTGATCCACATAGTTAGTATTTTGAACTCTGCATAATGCATCGCTTAGCAATCGAATATAAATGTGAGTATAGTTCATGTTGTGTGTGTAAAGCACATTATACATACAAATGTTACACAATGGACATTATAGATAGCTACCTATGAACTAGCATACATTTGAATTCAACTTAAGGTGGTTTAAAAAAATCGAATTCAACATGAAGTCAATTCAATTATTTGAATTTGATATCATGGCACTTGTAAACCATACCTAAATTATGGGGGCACCAATCTTTACTCTGATTTTGTACATAATAGCATATGTAGTCGTGTACAAAATAGATTCAAATTTAGCTCCTCCATTCCAAAATAATCGTAGTTATAGGACTTTCAAGTGTCAAAATTTCAAAAAGAAGCGGATAATTTAATGAGGTTTTCAAACATACAAGGTCAAATATAACGTTGTCTATTTAGGTCAATCCTCATAGTTCAAGAGTACGCTAAACGTGAATGCTTGTGTTTCAAAATTTCGAACGGCGCCAAAAGAGCCTCTACTCGCCAAACCGCGGAGACCAATGTTTGGTAGTACAAGTAAATTATTTTTCTAATAACTCCAATTCGTGAAACCCACCGCCCGACGTCTAAAGATCTAAACCGGGTAGGTTTGTAGCTTCATCTAGACGCCACGCAACCGCCCAAAAAAACATTCATACACAATGGCCGCTTACACACATGCTGGTCAAATCGCCCCATCCTACCCTCGACCCGCAGAGGTCCGAATTTAAGAGGGGGCAAAGTTTGTACTTTCCCCAAATTTCAAACAAGCGCCGCCCCATCTTCTGCTCAAAAAGCCAAAACAAGCGCTGCCCTGCATCAAAACATGGTTCCCCACCGTCCGATTCCCCATTCATACTCCGTGGGCGCAAAACTACTTTCTCCACCAGCCGCTAAACCCCGCATCCTTCAGAAGCGACCCGACCTCAGACGGTCAAGCTTCGTGTTATCGTACTATCCTCGATCAAGATGTCGGCACACAAGACATTAATGTATATATCAAAGTGCAATCACATGTATAAATAACGAAATGATATATACCTCATAATAATCAGCGGAAACAATCAAACGGGTGTGGAGTCCCATCAACGCCATCGGCAGTTGAGTGTAGACCGTAACTCAGATCGTAACTCTTACTGTCGAGGAAATATCTGCAACATGATACGCTGCAGCCGGTAGGTCAAGACATTGAATGTACCGCAAGATCACAACATGAGAAAACAGATGATAAAACTATACTATATGCAATATGGCTTTATGGCTCAGATTCGAATTTTGTTTATGTAAAAGCTGGTTTTATTTTACCTACATCAAAGGAATAAAATGAAGCCTGTACTATGGAGTTTTTTTCTGCCTTGACATGGTTCCGCCAACCGATGTCTCATAGCCCAAAATCATCATAAGTTGCCCACAATTGTTATCAATCCGTGTTGAGAGTTCCAAATAGATCCAAGTCCAGATGCTCAAATTGTCCGAATCGGGACACGGCTAATCGATTAGGTTATAACCTCCGCAGAGGTTTGTACACTTTACCCGCAAGATTCGATCCTCTCTTTACGCTCGCGCACTTCGTAGTGTTTGAGAACAAGATGACCAAACATGGTCTTCCAAAGAGTTCCTCCGACCACCGTCCGGTACTCAACCCATCCTACCGTAGTTCTACATCCGCTAGTGCCGCCCCAGCCAGAGTCACAACTAAGGTCAACCAAGCCAGAGCCCATAATGACTTGCGGTTGCACAGTAAGCTTCCGGCGTGAAGTATTCTTCCGCCTCTTTGAGTCTGGGTGAAGCTTTCCGCAAGATGTCATGGCGCTTCTCCATGCATCCCGCCAACCACCGGTTTCTCCAGGTGCCCACCAACCGCCCTTCACCCAAAGAGGTGTATTGAATTTTGTCTCGAGTCTTGAAGTCTTGAGGTCTTGAAGATGCAGTCCTTGCATTCCATCATGGAGTTGTCGCTATTGACGAGAGTCCTCCTTCTTCACACCACTCTCGAACACTCATACCAAACCCCGCCTACTACAGCGTAGCATTAGAATAAAATAACGCCCCGGCTTGGTAAAAGGGTGATGGGTTCCTACCTCATGCATACTACTCAACTACAAGAATTTCAATAACACTACCGAGGGGTGGTTGCAAAGGTGCCACTAAATGCAATAAAACATAGGTAAGAAAGCATGGTCAAAGTGAACTTGCTCGGTGATGTTGACGAAGAAGAATTATCGCTTCAAGAAATAACTTGATAGACTACTCGTCACTCTCTGATGAAATCTATATAACAAACATATCATTCACATAAGCACTCACACTAACAATCAAAACAAAAGAGAGAGCTTAATAAGAATCAAGGAACTTCAAATAAAACTAGGGAGTCTTCTTCACAACATTCACAAAAATAGTTTTGTCTAACGGAAAATAAAACACTAAAATAACAGAGAATAAAATATAAATTTGGTTAAGACAAAAATAAAGTATTTTTTTCATAAAGCTATTTTGAAAGTATTTTCAATTGGGAGTTAAAACAGAGAGAAATCCATTGCAAGTTATTAGCTTAACTTGAATTGATTTCACGATAACAAAATAAAAATAAATATAAAACTTGTTGAACACCTACTGTTTAACTAATAGAAACCAAACATAAACTTTCTGAAATATAAAATAAAATAATTTAAAACAACTATAGAAAAGAAGTAGCTATAATTCAATAGAACTAAAACAGAATTTGTTTTATATGAAACAATAAGCTAAAATACTCAAACAATTTTGAAGTTTTTACCACTGGTAAATATGATCACTAGTGATCAGTAGAAAAAGAATCAAATAAAATCTATTTTAAACTCCCGAATAAGCAAAACAAGCTTTAATTCAAATCTGATCTAACTCAATTTTTATAAATCCAAACATAGACAAATTATATATTTTGAAACTATAAGAAAATTTTGATCTAACGCAAAAAGAATCAGCATCATTGGGCTTCTAGATCAAAAGTTATAAGCTAAACAAGAACGGAACTAAATCTGTTACGGAAATAAATCTGAAAACGAAAACGGAGTTACCAGACGTGAGGCAGAGATGGCAGGAAGGAGACGGCGATGTGGAGGGCTGCTCCGGAGAGGGGCGAGGTCGCCAAGCAGGGTGGGGGTGGCGGAGGAGGGGTCAAGGCTGGGGAGGTTCCAGGAGAGCTCCCGTGAGCGCTTTAGGCAGGAAAAGGAGGACGGTGGCTAGAAGGCTACGGGCAGGGGGGGCGGTGATGGGAAAATGGAACGAGGAGAGGGAGGGGTTTTATAGGCGGTCTCGGAGGCGCTGGGATGGAAAGACGAGGAGATCGAAGGTGGAGTTTCCTGTCTCCATGGATATGGAAAGCTTCAGAACGTGAGAGGAAACAGAGGAAGGAGATGATCTCTTGTTGGGCTAGAATAGGAAAGTGCTTAATGGGCCAGGTTTTTCCTAATAAAACGATTCCATTCCTATTTTTAAAATTAGGAAACTAAAACAATAAAAAGGGAAATCAAATCAATTCGAATAAAAAGTTTTATATACTAAAATTATCAAAAAATAAAATGTAGATGATGAGCATTATTCCACGGCCAAAATAAAAACTAAAAAAATATGTTTTTTCGAAAATCCCTAAAGGCTTTATTTCTTTTTGCAAATAATTTTAAATAAAACTTTGGTTTTTCTTGGCTCAAATATTTTCAAAATGCCCTTGATTTTGGAGGGTCATTTTCTCCGCTTTTCTTGCTTGCAAGAATTTATTTTTCGGGTATTTCTCGGGAAGAAAAATAGAGAAGCAAGTGCAAATATTTGAAAGAATTAAATTGCAAAACTCCGCTCAAATTCTTTATAGTTGAAGAAGTCATGTCATCTTCTCTCATTGATTTTAATAGGATGAATTTGAATTTACCGGAGAAGGGGAAAGTCATTTTATTCCCTCTCATTCAAAAGTTTTTGAAAAGGTTCAAATTTCACTCAAGTTTAATTCACTCAAGCAAACAAACAAACAATTCAATTAATTATATTAACATTCCAAAATTTGGGATGTTACATCCTCCGTCCGCCACCCCATCCCACCCATCAACCGCCGCCCTCCTCCATCACGCCGGAGCCGATACCCCGACATCGTCGTCCACCGCAACCTCAACCGCAACGCCCACGGCTAGTAGTTGAAGTCGAGGCCGAGCCGTCTGCATTCGAGCCAGCTTCAACCACGCCATCTCGCGCCACCGCTGCCGCCCCAACTTCGCCACCTCCACCGCTACCGGAGTTGTTCCTGCCACGCCGCCCTTCGCCGCCGGATCTGCTTCCTCCGCCGACATACGGCCATGGCAACACAATCAACAATTTGGCCATGGGTTCGCCCAAGCTGCACCTCCGTAACATCGGTTTCCCGTAAAAGAAGAAGATCGCCATGACATGTGGAGGTGACCACACCGCAACCGAAGAAGGTACTCCTCTTCCTTATTCGTGCAAATCTTACGCCTCGCTTGCACGGTATTCATCCCACGTAAGACACTAGTTTACCGCTTCTTCTTGATACTAGATGTTCCTAGTAACTCGCGATGCACAAGGTTTCTCCTCATATACTATTTCACCTTAGCTAGAGGTCCGTCGCCTCTGAATTTCAATTTCTGCCGTTGATTCCCAATTATCGAAGCATTCCCCAGCGTAATGTGACGCTAGTACGACTATTACGCCGGGAAGCAGCGCCTTGGTGTTTATCTTAGGGCGCAGCGGCCTAGAGCTACCGGCGCCTCGATCCGAGGTCGGCCGGGATTAAAGGGATGGCCTGGGCGCCGCAAGCACGGCGGGTGGGGTGAGGTCGATGGGAGGGCGGGCGGCGGAGGCAGGGTTTGGGCCGTGGTCGCCATGTTCGAGAAAGATTGTAAACAAAGGATCAAGGGAGGTAGACGAAGGCCATCTGCCCATTCCTTATAGATTGGACGGTTCATTAAAAAATCGATCGACCTATTTATTTTCAATGATCGTTATCTTAGATATGACCACATGTGGTGGTGTGCCGGAGGAGTACCTGATTTCCGTGCTCATATATTACAAAAGCATACGGAGTAGAATCTAATTTTGTTTGCCATGCAATGTTGTAGAGCTATCATATGTCTCCCTGTCATTTATTTTTCAGCCACCGCTATCTCGCTACTTTTACAAAGGCACTAGTTCTGCACACACTTCACCCATACTCTCACTATTGTGTTTTTATGCAAGGGTATTTCAGAGTCTCCATTAAAGAGAAGCAAAAAGAAAAGACACAAGTCGTACAGCTTTCTACGTGGCTAGGCACGCACGCTACAAATAGCTTATAAAGGGTGCAAAGGTCGCAGATGGAGACGTAAACGTTGCTCGAGTTGATGACCTCGCCGCAATGAACCACCATCCTGTGTGCTTGCTTTAACTTCATGTGTCATATGTGGTTGCATGTTCCATATGGTGTCTAGCTTGTATTCAAAGGTCAAGTCGGTCTTTATTAAGATAAGGAAAGATATTTTTACATGAACCACCATCCCGTGAGCACCGTAAGACAAATAGTTAGTCGTAGCATCGGCCGAGCCAAAGACAAGCCCAACAAAGACAGCATCACCGAAGCTAACTAAAAGCCGTGATGGTGGCGGCAACCCGCCTCCCACCAAGCTCTCGTGTCCTAGAAGATCATGTTCACCACTCCAAATTTAATGTCTAGCTTGTATTGCTTCCAATTTGGTTAAATTGCATCCGCTTAGCTTACACATTATACCTTTGAATATGACATGCCTTCTCGCTTTTGGTACATACTAGTACATCTGTATTAACCATGTTCTTACATCAAACTAATGTTCTTGTGTATCCTCATCAATCACTTATGACGAGGCAAGCAAGCAAGGGACTACTCCTCATTTAAAGAATGCAAATCACCTCCGACATGATTCTCAAGAAACAAAATGCTAGATGAAGATAGTGAACGAGCTCAGAGTTGATTACAGATTTCTACACTAGCATCGCATGTGCTTGCTCTAACTTGGTAGCGTGATATGTGGTTGCATGTTGCATATGGTGTCTAGATTGTAATTCTTCCAATCTGGTTAAACTGCATGTGCTAGTCTGCTTAGCTTATAGTACATTATACCTGTTAATTGACATGCCTTCTTGTATTTAGTACATAGTACATCTGTCTATTAAGCATGTCCTTACATAAAACTATTGTTTTTTGTATCCCGCATCAATCAATATGACGAGACACCTTTAGTATATGCAAGGCGATATTAGTTGCATATTTCATATGATTTATAGCATGCGCGCTTCTAATTTGTTGAAATTCCATTTATGATGGGACGCTTTTAACTTGGCAGAGTCATATTGGTTGCATCTTTCATGTGGTGTCTAGCTTGCATTGCTTCTTATTTGCTGGAATGGTTTCGCTTAGTTTACACAAACAGTTGTGAACATGCCATGTCGCCCTATTTTTCGTATATATTCCATCCTCGTATCATGTGTTTGCCTTACATCAAAGTAGTGATTGTCAAGATTATGCATGAATGAGTTCTCAAGAGGAATTTTATTGCTTTTTCTTGTCGGTTTTACTTGACAATTCAAAATCAATAAAGCGGAAGGAAGTTAGCAAGGCAGCGGATAAAGGTGCTCCTTCCAAACGGAGGGCCTCTACAGCTTACCCTCCACACCCCCAAGATGATTTCCAAGACAACACATGCATAGACACTCAACAAAGCTGTGTTTATGATGAGCACGCCTCCCTAGTGCAAAGATCACCGTGCTCCTCTAACTTGGCAATCGTTATATGTGGTTGCATGTTATGTGTGATGTCTAGCTTGTATTGCTTCTAATTTTGTTGAATTCCATCTGCTTACTTTACACATTATACTTGAATAAGGCACGTGTTCCTGTTTCTAGAACATACAATATCTATCTATCACACCATGTTCTTACATCAAATTACTACTGTTGTGTAACCTGCAACAATCACTTATCATAAGACACGTTTGACTTCGGAGTGTGATATAGGTTACATCTCACATTCTTTTCTAGCTTGTATACTAATTTGTTGAAATGGCACTTATGACGAGACGGTTTTAACTCGGTAGAGTGATATTCGTTGCATATTTCATATGGTGTCTAGCTTTCATTGCTTCTAATTTGTTGAAATGCCTTCTCCTTAGTTTACACATCATAAGCTGTGAATATGCAATGGCACTAATGACGAGAGACCACTAACATGGTAGTGTGATGTTGTTTGCATCTTGCATATGATTTATTTCTTGTACTGTTTCACATTTGTTTAAACGCCATTTATGATGAGACACTGTTAACTTGGCAGAGCGATATTTGTAGCATCTTTCATATGGTGTCTACCTTCCATTGCATTGCTTCTAATTTGGTGAAATGTCTTCTTCTTAGTTTACACATCATAGTTCTAGTTATCTCTTCCGTCCCGTTTTTCATACATATTACATCCTCCTATCATGTGGTTGTCTAACATCAAAGTTCAGTCGTTCAAGATCACGCATCAATTTGTTCTAAAGAACTAAATTGTTATTCGCTTTTCTTGTCGGCTTGACTTAACATGGCATGTAGAAAGAGGAAGAAACACGTAATGGCAGGGAATGAGAAGCGGATGAATCCTGCAGATTCTCGCTGGTACCGATGGTGCAATAGAAGGTCAAAGTCCAAAGGAAAATTCTACAAACATGGCATCCCATGCTACACGAGCTGCAAAAAGCCAAACAGAAACAAATAGCTGCCACCAAACAAGCAGAGACAGCCCTAGTTCTTGCAACACCTACCACAAGATTACCAAATGCACGAGTTACTCGTGTGTCAACTCGAGCTAGCAAAGACGCTCCCAAGCTCCCTTGCCACCGACACTACTTCCCAAGCACTCTTGACACAAGACGAGTTGGCAATATCGATGAACCTTGTGAGCTTCAACAGAAGAAGGTAGTTGTTGGAGTCAAGTTACAGCTTGCATGCTTCTTTATATGTAGTCTCACAGCTTGATGTACACTAACACTTCCTATGTTCGTTGTTGGACTAGCACCTAGGCACAAGAGGAAACAAACATCGTGGATAATGCTCGATAGGTTAACTAAATCTAGAGGAGGAAGAATGGAGATCCGCTTTGAGGCAGGTTTAAAAGGCCACGGATGCTACACAGTCACCAAGTTAGTATCGAGGCAACGGTTGCCGTTAGGTGTCATGTACGTATCCTCCCAACATGGATTCAAGACAGAATGACAAAGACGAAACCCAGTTCAACACCTTCCTCGACCATTTATCTGTAAGTATGGTTATGTATGGAAACTAGTAATATCGCCTTGCTCGTCCCATACTTTCTAGGTTGTCGATAATGAGACTCCCATAATTTTCAACATATGAGGTTCAAGTTGATAGCCAAGATGATGCAACTGCACAAGCTTGCACCCATGTTTTCAAGTCTGCTCACGACAAAGATCGGTATAACTTGAGGAAAACTCACTTTGAAGGCAAGGCTAAAGTGAACTTTCCCAAACATCTCCAAAGGGAAAATATATCGGATGAAGACCGAGGGCCTTGTTAAACACCGGTCCGATCCAAGTATCGTACATTATATATATGTGATCGATCACATGTTGAAGTCCTATTTACGCATGTGCCACACAAATCTATCTTCTTGTAGGTGAATTGTTCAAAGAACAAGGCCAACTGCACGAAAGTGAAATTCCAATAGACGACAGTGATCTTGTAGCTATATTGCACATCGCGATGCTCTTGTAATTAGTCATTGTTTCACTCTTTTCGCTGTACCATATTATCGATCTATATTGACTTGTTCAAATGCGAGGAAAGCCCGCATGGACCAAAAAGTACCAACCAAATGTGTGGAAATCTTCAACGACTGCCACACCAAAGAAGAAGAAGGGCATGACTACACCACCAAAGCCGCTTGTTGTAAGTCCTTAATCCTCATTCCTTTTAACTACTACTTACTCGACTTGTGCCTTGAACGCATGGTTTGCAGCCAATGTCTATTACTCTTTTCAATTTTATACACAATTGTCTTAGCGTATCATTGCACCTTACAAGGTTTAAAAGAGAGGAGTGATGTTCCTTTGATCTTGACCCATAATCTAGTTCTGTGCTAGACTTGCCCACACAATGTTACAATTGCCTGTTTGTCTGTTCTCAGTTGTTTTGTGATATGAATGATGTCATACTATGCTTACCGTATAATAAACTTCGTCTCTTTATCCTTAGCCCTCAATACAATGTGAAGAAATAGACAATACATTAGCGATGGTACATGGCCATATGTTTGGAACCTGGTTTTATTATGTACTTTGTAATAAAATACAACTAATATTTTACATGGGTTCACCAGAATAAGTTCTGTATATAGACCAAAGCTACTTTGTTTGGTTTTGCTGCCTCCTTAATATCTTCTGTTCTGGTACTACTAATGTAAAACCTCAACTTTTCAGTGAGCTATGGAAAAAATGGTGGAACCGCCACATTCTGAAGGTGGCGAGGCAACTATAACCGCAATGTCGCTCTTGATGTAGTGGGTCAAGACTGCCCACTAACAAAGGCTAAAAGCACGCCTCGCGTAATACCGGGTTGGTTGTTAAGGCAATATCGCCCAAACTGCCTCATGATCAAGATATGCAAGCTCAAAGCAATGTTGTATCTGCGCCTGCACACAAGTCCATTCCCTAACAGAGGCCCTTTGTGAAACAAGGAGAAACATTGCTCAATGTCGCCAAGATATGCATGGTTTCAAACCGCACTATCGACATTTGCTATGTTGTTCAGAGCCTAGGGAAATGAAGGCGAGGGTTATGGTGCTCCATCGACAATACAACATGAAAACGTAATACCAGTCAAATGAACCGAGCTTCAACTTCGTGGTGCATTTATCTCGCTAGACTGTTAAGTTTTATGCCAACCTTCCTTTTGTTATATAGTTGTAGTTTGTTTTGGTTCGATACAAAATTTATTCTAACGCAGCCACCGCTCAAGAAAACAAGAAGCCATTTTTGTATAGTGTAGGGTGTTCCTATATTTGCACCGGTGGCGATCTTTGATGCCGAGTGGATGTAATCAGGTAATCGCTTTAATAGCCTAGCGTTAGTTTCAGCTTATTTATTTCCTAGTCTTCTTTTTCCCTGGTTTGCTAGTGGTCCGAACTACCATGGGCTATATACGGTCGAGGATCCATGGGTCTCCTACGGCCATAGATAAATGGGCTCAGAATCGGTGGGCCTCGCCGCCGATAAATGGGCTCAGAATCGGGCCTCGCCTTCGGATAAATGGGTCTACATGCGCCGTAATCGGCGAATTGGTATCGCTCAAAGACGGTAACGGGCCGTTAACAGTCCGAGGATTGCAAAGGCTTAATTTCCACGCACATAACGGGTCGTTAATGGGCCGTAATATAGGACGGCCGAAACGGCGAACGGGTTAATGTGCCGTAAACGGACGATTTCTTGCCATGGGCCAATTTGGCCCATTAGGGTAACAGCCAAGAACGGGTCGATTTCGCCATGGGCCAAATTTGGCCCATTTGGGGAACATGCCAAGAACGGACCGACTTTGCCATGTGCCGAAGTTTGGCCCATTAGGGAACATGCCAAGAACGGGCCTAAGTAATCGAGGGTCGAAAAGGAGCCCAAGAACGATGGGTCATTAATAGGTCGAAAGCTAACACGGTCGGAAACAGCCCATGTAAATCATGGGTCGTTAATGGGTACAAAGAAAAGTACTGTTCATTATGGGCTAGAGTCGCCGGGCCCAGAAGGGCCGAAGATACGAAGGCCTCATATGGGCCGAAGACGCCGTGGGCCATACATGGGCCGAAAAGTGAAATGGGCTAGTGTTATTTTCGACGCCCACATGACGTTGTTAATGATTTTTTAGGGCCTAACGGGCCGTGAGTTAACGGGCCGTAAATGGGCTATTTGCGAAGAGACCGTTAACACGTTATGGGCCAGCCCGTTAACTTTGACCAAGTCAAACGGGCCGGCTTTGTAAGCTAAATGGGCCAGCAGGGCCGTGGCACGGTGTCGACATATCATAGGCGCCTATCCGACCCAAAGGATTTAGCCGACAGTTTCGTCCTGCCAATAAGAATTTTACATGTGGAAATTTCCCATTGGTCGGGCTGTTAACGGGTTATCGGATCCAAAACACGACCCGATAGCTTAATGGCATTCCGTTACGGTGGATGCCACGTGTCGGTCACCCTTGACGAAAGCACTTCTGTGAAGCGCGATTTATCATCATGGAAGTGGACACTTCTGTCAAGATAATTTTGGTAATGTCATGGAACACTTCTACGACAAAGACAGTGTATGACTATCTTGATTCTCGCTATAAATTTGTCATGGATGTACATGCATGACAAAAAACGCGACCTACTGTGATAAACACGTATCATCACGGAAGTGTTTTTTTTTTGTTGTGCGCCTTAATTTTTTTACACAGGCAGATTAGACCAAATAGAAGTATCGTGCTAAATTTTGGAATTATTCCGGATTCGTTTGGCCTTTTATATATATTAATTAAATTTCTGGGCATTTAATGTGCATAATTCAAATTTGAACTGCAAGCACATGCTCCAGTGCACCAAAGTTGGTTGAAAAATCACATGTGTGTCCTTGGGTGAATTTCTAGGTTACATGCAAGAAATGAGAATGAAATTCAAACATCTCGCTGCTGGGTTCGCCGAAAGATTGAGAAACTTGGTTTTTAATTCATGTAAATCCAAAACACGCCGAAAATCATGAAACTTGGCATGGTGTCATGACATGGCACCAACATGCTGGGTAATTTTCTCGTCCGATTTATGGCTACATTACATTAACAATCAACAAAGTCATTTTGGAACAAGTGCTATCACGCTACAAATCGGAAGCACAAGTATTATTGAAACCGTGGGTGTTCTACTTACCAATTACGTGCTGCCACGCCCCCCCTTTTTTATTGGCTAGGAGGTGCCGTAAGGGGTAGCTATTTGAGTATGAGGGGTGAGATCGCACTGTGTGTGCTCATCGAGGAGAGCCTTCGACCTCTATCCGCCAGCACCTCCCTCCCAACGCCTCCATTAATGGTGCCCGATCCCCTGTTTCACGGCGTGGCTATGTCTCACTAGACTGAGATTTAAGAGAGAAAAATGAAAATCTGAAAAGAAAGTTTTGCACGGATCTTGATGTAAGATCCGACGGACCTATATAGCATCGACAAAGGACTTATAGCAAGCATGATGAATATAAGGAGGATGACAATGATAATAATTGTCTTACATATTTAGGAACATAATTAAAAAGCCACATGCGGCAACACCAAATACACAAGGAAAAAAGAAGAAGGAAGACAATGCCCGATCTCTACTTTCTTGATGCGTTGTTGCAGTCAAGGAACTAGTCTCTCGGGCGAAGCGGCGATGAGCTCTTTCTTGTCCTCAAGGTGCTGCTTGAGAGCATCCACGATTCTCCACCAGCCTTTATGCGCCGATGCGCAGCAGGCATTCTCGCCCATAAGTTTTCGACGATGACGCTGTTGGTGTCAAAACCCGCGATCACGGGTAGGGGGTCCCGAATGCAAGCCTAAGGCGATGGTAACAGGAGGCGGGGACACAATGTTTACCTGTGTTTGGGCCCTCTCGATGGAGGTAATACCCTACTTCCTCGCTTGATTGATCTTGATGATATGAGTATTACAAGAGTTGATCTACCACGAGATCGTAGAGGCTAAACCCTAGAAGCTAGCCTATGGTATGATTGTTGTTGTCCCACGGACTAAACCCTCTCGGTTTATATAGACACCGGAGGGGGCTAGGGTTACACAGTAGTCGGTTACAAGGAGGAGACCTTCGACCAGTGATTGCTTCCAAGGAGAGTCCCATCCGACACGGACTAAGTCTTCAATCTTATATATTCATAGTCCAACAGCTCGCCAAAGGATATAGTCCTACCGTCGGAGGACCCCTAATCCAGACTCCTCAAGAGTCTCTCGAACCAGGCTTCAATGGCGATGAGTCCAGCAATACCGATTGTCTTCTTGCATTGCAAGGCGGGTTCTTCTCCAAATTCTGAATACTTGTTAGAGTAGTGTCCGCTTCCCATAAATGTTGCACCCTTGGCTTCGCGCTTAATAATGGATATTCTCCACACGCCGAGCTTAATGCAGAAGTCGGGCATTTTTACAAATGCCACCCTAGCCCTGTGGGTAAATCACCTATTTAAAGATACGGGCATTCTTAGATCCAGATCACACCATCCTCCCACAGCGAGTATCCATCGGAGCGCGCCCGGAAAAAATCCATTCCAACATGGTCGGTGGTCGCAGCCTCCTCCTCTCGCCTCCCGTGAGCCTCGAGCCCGCAATTGGAAGAAGTGTTCCGCCCCACAGCCCAATTAGTAGAGTTGCACCTGTGATTTCTCCTCCAAAGGTATATGGTCCCTGCTCGAGCCAAAGCTCGCCACCTATAATGGCAGGGAGCAAGCGGAGATCTTTCCCAGCCCATCCATGGGGGAGCGGGTATGCCTCGTCCCTTACTTATTAAGAGGGCTTGGATTTCCAATTCATCCGTTCCTCCGCGGGCTCCTGGAGTTCTACGACCTCCAGCTGCATAATTTCACTCTCGCCTCCATACTACACATTGCTGGATATATCGCCCTCTACAAGCTGTTTCTGGGCTACGAAGCTCATTTCGAGCTATGGAAGAGGTTATTCTGCCTCGTACCCCATACACATGAGGGGTCACTGTACCAAGTGGGCGGAGCTGAAATATGGCGCATCGCCGGGACCGGATACCTATCCGGTACTCCGAATAAGACATCCGAGGACTGGCCTTCGGAGTGGTTTTATATGGAGGACGCCCCTTCCGACCCTATTCAATGGGCCTCCCGAGTTCGACAACGCCTCAAGAAATGCTGCAGCTGGCGCCGCTCTCTTGAGCATCTGCGCTCAATTTCAAGAGGAGAGGATGATAAAGCAAAGTAGCGTAAGTATTTCCCTCGCTTTTGAGAACCAAGGTATCAATCCAAGAGGAGGCCACGCACAAAATCCTCGACTGCACAAAACGATAGCTCCTCGCAACCAACGCAATTAGGGGTTGTCAATCCTTCACGATCACTTACGAGAGTAAGATCTGATAGAGATGATAAATAATATTTTTGGTATTTTTGGTATAGAGATGCAAAGTGAAAGGTAAAAGGCAAAGTAAAACAAAGCAAGTATTAAAGTGATGGAGATTGATATGATGAGAATAGACCCGGGGCCATAGGTTTCACTAGTGGCTTCTCTCAAGAGCATAAGTATTCTACTGGGTGAACAAACTACTGTTGAGCAATTGATGAATTGAGCATAGTAATGAGTATATCTAGGTATGATCATGTATATAGGCATCACGTCCGAGACAAGTAGATCAAACGATTCAGATCTACTACTATTACTCCACTCATCGACCGCTATCCAAAGATGCATCTAGAGTATTAAGTTAAAACAGAGTAACGCCTTAAGCAAGATGACATGATGTAGAGGAATAAATTCATGCAATATGATAAATACCCCATCTTGTTATCCTCGATGGCAACAATACAATACGTGCCTTGCAACCCTTTCAGTCACTGGGTAAGGACACCGCAAGATTGAACCCAAAGCTAAAGACTTCTCCCATTGCAAGAACTACCAATCTAGTTGGCCAAACCAAACGGATAATTCAAAGAGACTTGCAAAGATAACCAATCATACATAAAAGAATTCAGAGAAGATTCAAATATTATTCATAGAAAATCTGGATCATAAACCCACAATTCATCGATCTCAACAAACACACCGCAAAAAGAAGATTACATTGAATAGATCTCCACGAGAGAGAGGGAGAACATTGTATTGAGATCCAAAAAGAGAGAAGAAGCCATCTAGCTACTAGCTATGGACCAAGGTCCAAGTAAACTACTCACACTTCATCTGAGGGGCTATGGTGTTGATGTAGAAGCCTCCGTGGTGGATGCCCCTCCATGGAGCTCCTAATAGGCCCCAAGATGGGATCTCGTGGATACAGTGAAGTTGCGGTGGAATTAGGTTTTGGCCCTATTCTCGACCGCTTGGGGGTACGCAGGTATATAGGAGGAAAGAGTACGCCGGTGGAGCAACAGGGGCCCACGAGGCAGGGTGCGCGCCTAGGGGGCACCCCCACCTCGTGACCACCTCTTTTGTTCCTTGGCGAGGTCCAAGTCTCCGGATCACGCTCGTGAGAAAATCACGCTCCCGAGGTTTCATTCCGCTTGACTCTTGATATTCTGCTTTTCAAACACCAAATAGGCAAAAAAGCAGCAATTGGCTGGGCCTCCGTTAATAGGTTAGTCCTAAAATAATATAAAAGTGGAAAATAAAGCCCAATATAGTCCAAAACAGTAGATAAAGTAGCATGGAGCAATCAAAATTATAGATACGTTGGAGACGATCAAGCATCCCCAAGCTTAATTCCTCGCTCGCCCTGAGTAGGTAAATGATAAAAGAGAATTTTGATGGAGGATACTTTCGATAATTTCAATGTAAATCTTCTTAATTGTGGTATGAATATTCAGATCCGAAAGATTCAAGACAAAAGTTCATATTGACATAAAAATAATAATACTTCAAGCATACTAACTAAGCAATTATGTCTTCTCAAAATAACATGGCCAAAGAAAGTTATCCCTACAAAATCATATAGTCCTGCTATGCTCCATCTTCCCACACAAAATATTTAAATCATGCACAACCCCGATGGCAAGCCAAGCAATTGTTTCATACTTTAACATTTTCAAAACTTTTTCAATCTTCACGCAATACATGAGCGTGAGCCATGGATATAGCACTATATGTGGAATAGAATGGTGGTTGTGGAGAAGACAAAAGGAGGGAAGATAGTCTCACATCAACTAGGCGTATCAACGGGCTATGGAGATGCCCATCAATAGATATCAATGTGAGTGAGTAGGGATTGCCATGCAAGGGATGCACTAGAGCTATAAGTATATGAAAGCTCAACAAAAAAACTAAGTGGGTGTGCATCCAACTCGCTTGCTCACGAAGACCTAGGGCATTTGAGGAAGCCCGTCATTGGAATATACAAGCCAAGTTCTATAATGAAAAATTCCGACTAGTATATGAAAGTGACAAAATGAGAGACTCTCTATCATGAAGATCTTGGTGCTACTTTGAAGCACAAGTGTGGTAAAAGGATAGTAGCATTGTCCCTTCTCTCTTTTTCTCTCTTTTTTTTATTTGGGCCTTTTCTTCTTCTTTTTTATGGCCTCTTTTTTCTTTCTTTTTTTTATTTTTCGTCCGGAGTCTCATCCCAACTTGTGGGGGAATCATGGTCTCCATCATCCTTTCCTCACTTGGGACAATGCTCTAATGAATGATGATCATCACACTTTTATTGACTCACAACTCAACAATTACAACTCAATTCTTAGAACAAAATATGACTCTATATGTATGCCTCCGGCGGTGTACCGGGATATGCAATGATTCACGAGTGACATGTATGAAAGAATTATGAATGGTGGCTTTTCCAAAAATACGATGTCAACTACATGATCATGCTAGCAATATGACAATGATGGAGCGTGTCATAATAAACGGAACGGTGGAAAGTTGCATGGAAATATATCTCGGAATGGCTATGGAAATGCCATGATAGGTAGGTATGGTGGCTGTTTTGAGGAAGATATATGGTGGTGTATGATACCGCTAAAAGTGCGCGGTATTAGAGAGGCTAGCAATGGTGGAAGGATGGGAAAAGTGCGATAATCCATGGACTCAACATTAGTCATAAAGAACTCATATACTTATTGCAAAAATCTAGAAGTATCAAAGCAAAGTATTACGCAGATGCTCCTAGGGGATAGATTGGTAGGAAAGACCACCGCCGTCCCCGACCGCCACTCATAAGGAAGACAATCAATAAATAAATCATGCTCCGAAGTTCATCACATAACTGTTCACCATAATGCATGCTACGGAATCACAAACTTCAATACAAGTATTCTTTAAATTCACAACTACTCAACTAGCATGACTGTAATATCACCATCTTCATATCTCAAAACAATTATCAAGCATCAAACTTTTCTTAGTATTCAACGACTCAAAAGAAAGTTTCACATATCTTGAATACCAAGTATATTAATATTAAGCAAATTACCATGCTATTAACAACTCTCAAAATAATCTAAGTGAAGCATGAGAGATCAATAGTTTTTAAAACAAATCCACCACCGTTTCAAAAGATCTAAGTGAAGCACTAGAGCAAAAATTATCACGCTAAAAGATATAAGTGAAGCACATAGAGCAAAACTATCAAGCTCAAAAGATATAAGTGAAGCACATAGAGTATTCTATCAAATTCCAATTCATGTATGGCTCTCTAAAAAGGTGTGTACAGCAAGGATGATTGTGGTAGACTAACAAGCAAAGACGCAAATGATACAAGACGCCCAAGCAAAACACATATCATGTGGTGAATAAAATATAGCTCCAAGTAAATTACCGATGGAAGTAGATTTAAAGAGGGATGCCTTCCGGCATCCCCAAGCTTTGACTTTTGGTGTCCTTGATTATCTTGGGTGCCATGGGCATCCCCAAGCTTAGGCTCTTGCCACTCCTTGTTCCATAATCCATCAAAAGAATTTACCCAAAACTTGAAAACTTCACAACACAAAACTCAATAGAAATCTCGTGAGTCTGCTAGAGAAAGAAAACAAAAGGCTACTTTAAGGTAATGTAATGAACTCATCCTTTATTTATATTGGTGTTAAACCTACTTTATTCCAACTTCTCTATGGATTATAAACTATTTTACTAGCTATAGATTCATCAAAATAAGCAAACAACACACGATAAACAGAATCTGTCAAAAACAGAACAGTATGTAGTAATCTGTAACTAACGCAAACTTCTGGAACTCCAAAACATCTACCAAAATTAGACGACCTAGAAAATTTGTTTATTGATCAGCAGCAATTGGAATCAGTATTTTATCACGTTCTGGTGATTTTTAATAATTCGGGCACTGAGCGCAAAGTTTCTGGAAATTACAGCAAGATCAAATAACTATCATCCAAGAAGATCCAATAGGTCTAGCTTAGCACAAACACTAATTAAAACATAAAATCACATCTAAACAGAGGCTAGATGGATTATTTATTCCTAAACAGAAGCAAAAAAAACTAAAAACAAAATTGGGTTGCCTCCCAACAAGCGCTATCGTTTAACGCCCCTAGCTAGGCATAAGAGCAAAGATAGATCTAGGTATTGCCATCTTTGGTAGGCAATCCATAAGTGGCTCTCATGATAGATTCTGTAACGCCCGGATAATTAAGCTACAGTGATCCCACGCTAATGGTGCCACGTCACCACGGTTACTTTTTGCTAATCTATTGTTAGATCAAACCGTCCAAAGCTCAAGTTCAAAGTTTGTAAATAATAAAATATTCAAACATTAAAATAAAAATGACCGGTTGTACTAAACATTACATAGATAAATATGGTGTAGTAAACACATTTTTATAAAAGGCCTAAATAATTTAGAATGATTTAAAACAGAAAAGTAAATAAATAAAAGAAAACAAAACAAAACAAAAGGAGAAAACCTTTTTCCCCTCGCCGACCGCCCAGCTGGCCACCGAATCACCCGCACGCCATGCCCGCCACCCTCCTCGGGCCAGCAACCAGCCGCACCAGCCCACTCGCCCATCCGCCGAACCGCCTCGCCTCCCCTTGCCGCCTTTTCTCGTTTCGACCCGGTCGGAATAGGGCGTCCTCGCAGCACTCTCGCCGGTGACGACGAGTGGATAAGGACGCCGA